>BMAO01012842.1:0-12663 GCA_019973975.1 Trichonephila clavata
AAAACTTGTTAAAATAATGCGCCTGAACTGTCCAAACCTTTGGCAGTAATCTACCAGTTTTGACCCTGCACTATTTCCTTAAATGTTGAGCTAAACGGTCAAAATTAAGTACCGTGAAATCCGGCGTATTATGCGCACCCATAATTTAGAGCTGCAATTTTTAATTTTTAGATACATTTTCCATATAACGCGCACGCTCCCCCCCCCCCCCCGAAGAAACCTGAAATTTACATGCGCAATGCTCATATGTTTTGAGGTCATTTATTTGAGGTATTATTGCAGGCTTTTTAAAAAATAGTATACTTCTAGAACTGCAACCCTTAAGTTCATAAGAAATACCATTTCTTTTAAATAAACAGTATTTCGATATATGTAAAAGTCTAATTTTTTTCATATGCTCATCTGTTCCCCCCCATTTTTATACCCGGAGTATAACGCACACCTGTAAATTGCAATCTTATTTTGTGTGTTAAAAATGCGTGTTATACGACGAATTTAACGGTAGGTGCTTAAGTCTTTGCTTGTTTTTTTTTTTTTTGATATTTCAGGAATGAAAATTTCAAGTCCATAGAGAGCAAAAGAAACAAATAAAATATTTAGAGTGCGGTGTTCTCAATATCTTATGGTGGTTAAATTCAAACTATACAATGTATATTATTGAACGTTTTTGTCTCTCTAATTAGTTATTCATATTCATATAATGTACATTCAAATAATGCAAATGGATAGATCTCAATTTGGGACACATTTTAAAACAGAAAGATGTCCCAATATATTAACATAAACTCATATCATAAACTAGTAACTTAGTAGCGTGTATTAAGAAAATATTTTTCTATTCCAATAATTAAGTTATAGTTATATCAACATTAAAAACTAAAAAATACATTTAAAAAAAGTTATAGCTATTGCTTCCTCAAGAATAACTAATACATCTTACGGTATCTTTACAGTAGGTAAATCAGAATACTATATTATTTATGAATTATTTCAGTCGGAAAGGCGATTGTTCATAAATTTGTGTTCTGTTAATGTTAGACTGTAGAGCCTTTAAAGTTTTATTCACCGCCAAAAAATGGATGTGTTTTCAGTTATTTTTACAGTTACTTCAAAGCTTTTATTAGTTGTCAATTTTGTTTACTTAGTTCCATTCTCTTAACTTACTAAATTAATTGTCCATTATTAAAAAGTGTATAAAAATAGCTTCTGTATTATTGATTTTATTGATTCTGAGTTGACTTATTATTCCCAATTCCTGAGTGACTTCCTGAAGGCCGAATAACTCTCGAGTCTCCAATGAATTCTTTCTGATTTTGCACAGTGACTATGCATTGAAATAAAAAAAAATATTTCTTAAGAGTCAATAGTATCGACATTCAGAATTTTTTTGTGATTAAGATCTGTATCTCAAATTCGGAATAAACTACAAAGTAAGCAGGTCCCTATAAGACATACACTGGTGTTCAACGTGAAGATTACAAAAATAAAAAGGAAATATTTCTACCATACCAATAGCTCATCACCACAATTAATAATTTTAATTGCAATAAGTGTGTCTGTTTTTTTTAAAATAAAAACATTGGAATCTTACATATAGAAATTTGGTATAGTTTCAGTAAATTTGCTTTTTGAATTCAAATATTACATCCGTTTTTTTAAACTACCCTCTTTTTACTGAACACACACTAGACGCATTATAGAAAATCGTTATCCAGGAATAACAATGCATAATATTTCTTTCAAAATAGAAATGATAGATGTATCTATTTATATTGTAAGAAAATGTGATTCGAATCATAAATTTAGATAGCATTTTATATTAAATTCGAATGGGCACATAAACTCAAATTTGGTTAAAGAATAAGAGTTTAAACAATTGCAATCAATACAAAATATTTTATATGAAATTTGTTGTGGGTATTTTAAGCTAAGCTAAATGCAATAATTATTAGAGGTATTTTAAAGAGAAATGAAATCTTTCAAAATATGCGCATTTTTAAATTAAAGTTTGAAAGGAATAGGGAAGAATTAGGGAAAAATGTTCTTATCTTAAAAAAAAGTTGTGTAATATACATTTACATTTTGATATACAAGTATTAAACAATTATTTATTAATGGTGCTGCTTATAAATAAAATTAATATTGCGAACAAATATGATTAAATACGCATCACAATTAATATTTATTTTTTAATAAATGTTTCCATCTTTTATGTTAAGAACACATTTGAAAACTACATAATAGAAGAAATTAATAATAAATGTAGAAAAATGAAAACTCACAAGAAGTACACAATTTTCCAAAAAATTGAACAAAAGATATGCAATAAAAGATCTTGGATTAAGACAGATATCAAGAAATTTTCAGCATGCACTCAAGATTAATTATTGAAATTTTTTATGCTACATTAAAGGATATAATGCATGAATTCTGAAAATGTTTCAGTAAGTGATTATACAAAAGTAATTTTTGAGTTAAATTAATTATATTTCCATAATGAGATTGATATTTTCCCCTTCACAAAGTTTGTCAAAATTTCGTTAAAAATCGAAAAGCAAATGTATTAGAAGGACATTAGCAACAATTTTCCATATAAATTTCATTAAGTTCAGCAAAAAGCTTTTAAAAGTTACGCAAAAGTTAGTGTTTATTGAAGTAACATAAACGCTGCGAAGATATGTTTTTAAAATTGTATATATTTGAAGAATTTAAAAATAAATTTATGTAGGCCTAAAACTCAGCTTTCCGAATATACTCTTTTAAGGTTCAATTGAAGTTTAAATACTTCAATTGGAATCATTCCTAGCCTATTATATTTCGAAACTATGAAATCATATAATAACTGAAGCCACTGGAAATATCCCATGCTATTTAACAGTATTTTGCGAAAAAATCCCACGAAAAGCGGTTGTGTAATTAATATTTCAATTTTCAATTATTTACGAGTAATTAATTTATTAAGCTATTAAAATATTTGTAGAAAGTAACAGACCAAATTAATGACAATTTACCTGTAGAACGTTATGATAAATGCAACAAATGCACTTTCAAATTAGACTAGTTTTGAAATTCATTGACAAGAGTTTAATTTGTCGTTAATCATATATATTGTATTAATCATGAAATAAATGTATTAATATATTTGCATACATTATATTGGATTACTTATGTTTTATTACAGTATTAATTATAAAATATAATTTGGATACAAAATATGTTAACATAAATTTTACAATGTGTCTCATTTCATTACATATATTAATATGCTTGCAATATTTTTTAAATGCAGAGTTAAAAGATAATATCTTATTGAGTTTATTTTGAAAATATAAAAGTAATTGATTCATTTACAATAGGTTACGTAAATTATTTCAAAAATGTTGATAATCATTGAACTGCTTCAGCACACAAAGTTAACAAATAAACAATCTATGTAATCTAAAAAGTTTACTGAAGATAAATAATAAATTATTCAAATAACATGTTAACAGTGAAATAAATAAAAAAAGGCGCATACTGTAGAATAAAAAGTTCTTACTTAATTTTTTTGTGTGCCTTGATAATGGTCTAGGGCTAGGCAGACGAATTTTCGTTAACATAACTAAAATAGCATTGTTGCACATCCAATGAAAAATATGACTTTTATTTTCATGTACATGTATTCTGAAATTTTAAATGCTCCAAATGGTTAATGTCGTACGAAATGTAAGCAGTATGACAAAGAAAAACAGTTTTTTCAAATAACAGCATTCTCTTTAGAAAAAAGCACGATGTCAACAGCTTCATAAATTTAAAACGTAAAATACTAGCATTTTAGTTAGCGAATATAACACATCTTTTCCTATGTTTTATGATAGAGTCTTATTTCCTTTCTATAAAAAAAACAAGAAAAGAAAATATTTTTTTATCTTAAATACGAAATAAATAAAAATGCCGAAAAGAACTATAATTAAGGTGAAAAAATGTAGTATATATATGTAAAAGACGTAGCCGTTGAAATGTATTCTTAATAAAATGATCGCTATTGTTGATGGTTTCTTTGGATGATATTGACGAGGCATTCCCGGTGATTAATTAAAACTTGTTTATTATCCATCTTGAACACATAAAACATTACAGGGGACGATACAATACACTCACACACAAACACACTGCAGCCGGCTACATGTTTACACAGACAAAATACAGAAGCGAAAGAGAGTCGGTCTCCAGGAATCTCGCTATTTATAGGCAGCTTAAATCACGTGATCTGTGTGGGTGGTTGGATGGATGTAGTTTAAAATCCTCTCGTTAGACGGCTGGTTAACTTATTACTAAAACGTTGGTCCTGAAGGGATGGACCAAAGGTAATTAAAAGTTATTAAGAATAATTAATGGGGATTATTACATATATATATATATATATATATATACATATATATATATTCAAAATTTTCTCAGAATAGCTTGTGATTTCATAATTCGATATTTATTCGAGATTTATAATACATTTATTTCCCTTTCCAGCTTTTGATATTTTGGGATACAATAATATGACATTCCTTCGGGCTAATTATGGCATATGGAATCTTATCATCAGACTGAAATTTTAATAATGAATATCGTGAAGTAATTCTGTAAAATTTTTTCTCTATATTTTCGCCCAGTTGTATGTTATTCATTGAGAAATTGGACTGTTTTAAATATTAAAAAACTTTGTTTTAAAAATTCATTCATTTCTAAATATATAACTGTTAGTAAAAGAAGTATATAATACCGATTAAAATAATTTCTGTAAGAGTGTAATTGTCATGCGTAATAATGTATGTAAAATAATGTATGTTTAAAATTTCTTGTATGCTTTAAATTAGAAAATGTCATAAAAATATTCTTCTTTAATTTTAATATAAAATTGTTTTCTTATTGTTGAAAATACATTGCATTCTTCGGCAATCTTTTGTCTTGTTTTGCATGCAGAATTTCTTTATTTTCTTATGTGTAAAATGTATATAAATTAAATATATATTAATTTACAAAAAAAAAAAAGATGTGAATAATTATTTTTTTTAATGTGTAGTGTTTATCAATTTAAAGTTTTCTTTATGTGGTTTATAAAGAATATTGAAAGGTGGATCCTCTATATAATGAATGTTCCCATATAACGAACTTTTTTGCGGGATTTAGCTATTTCGTTAAGTAGGGGTTCGACTATTTATCTCATCGTGAGAGACACTTAGACTATAAATAAGACTCTTTTTTTGGAAAAATATTGGTAGAAAGACCATTGACTACGAGTCAAGGGTTTTTCGTCTCTTGTTTAATTTTCCCATCCTGTCGCAGAAATGGATTTCAAAATACAGATTTTTGGTAAAGTAATATTGTTTTCCTGACTTTAAATATTATATGAATAATTTTTCTACAAGAACGAATTCTCATGTAAAGGAGAAATAGAACTTTGTGTATAGGTTTTTAATTTAATTCATTCCTCTATGTTTTTATTTTATGAAAGGCTGTCATTATTTTATTTTTAATCGTTTGGCTTTTTAATTTTTTTATTTATCTAACGCCCGTGCTTCGCTCACTGACCATTTCACGTCAAGTCTCCCAGTACATTTTGATCATCAGTAGGGTGTTTATCAAGTCCAGTTCATTAGGGAAGGTGGTCGTCATCCATTAGCATTCCTATTTTTAATCGTTTTTTTTAATTTTTTTTTTATCTAACGCCCGTGCTTCGCTCACTGACCATTTCACGTCAAGTCTCCCAGTACATTTTGATCATGAGTAGGGTGTTTATCAAGTCCAGTTCATTAGGGAAGGTGGTTGTCATCCATCCTAGCATGTCCGCAGAGTGGTCAGGCCATGTCTGCAGTCTGGCCAAGCCAGTGGAGGTATACTCAGAGGAATTATGCCTGGTGGCTAGACGAAAAAGAGCAACGACCGCTGATCTCTCCAGGTGCCTAGGGATAGAACCCACAGTGGCCAGAAATTATTTTTTAATTAGATAAAACTAATGTGTGATTCTAATTTCATTATTAAAGTTTTAATTATATTTTTCTTCTTAAGCAAATCAGTTACTTCATTTTAAATGCTTATATTCAAACAAAATGAAATTTTGAACTGGTTATGGTTTTAATCCTTGAAAAATAAATAATAAAACATTAAAAAAAATCTTAAATTTAGGGTATGATCTTATTTTGTACGAAAACACAGGTACAAAATTTCAAACAGCAGAATAATTCGGAATTTTCTTTAGTTATTATTTTTTGTCTCTTTTTTTTTCTTGTTGCATAACATCAATTAATTTCATACAGTGTACTAAAAATAAAAGACGTTCTAAAATGACTATTTTTTATAAATTAAGGATAGTTCTACTACCTAAAAAAATGTAATCCTAAACGCTTCGGTAGAAACCTAAGCGATAAGTTTTTGGTTTTTGTTCAACAAACCACCACCAAAATTCCGCGATTGCATACCATGCTATTTCTCAGTAATTTACCGTATCATTGTTTGTTTCTATTTCTCTGTTATAATTTCACAATAATATGGTTCATGAATTAATATTGAGAACCAAATTTAAAATATATCTTATTCAGCCCAATATATTTTTACAGCGATTAATAAATACTTATCCACTAGTTTAATTCTTTTCTTATTTATATATCAACTTTCGTAAGAATACATGTTTTAAGTTAAGAGGTTGAATATAAATCACAAACAACTAATATTCTGACGAAGTTCAATAAAGATCAGAACAGCCCTTTCTTACTAACACAATTAGCTTTTCCCAACTAGAAGTACTGATTTTATTCACGTCCTAATAAGAAGGTTCTTCCTTTTTTCCCCCAGTACCTGTCCTACTATGGTTCCGAACTATAAAGAAAGAGGCTGCTCTCCGTTGCAAAGAAGCCAGTTTCTCTCCACCAGAGATTGTTTTCTAATTGATATGAAGACAAGGGATGTCATTAATAAGGAGGAGATGTCAGAAGAACACGAACGGAGCTTTGTCGAGTGGGTATCGCTTTTGACAGGGATGACACAAATTACCTTTTGTTTATGGAACGTAATAAATGGTGGTTGCGAAATGAATTTGAGGAATCGTGCACTGCTCTAGAGTAGTATTTATCAAATATATTCCTAAAATTAGTTTAAATAAATTTTAGATGCATTTAATTATTACTAAAATGGCTTTTTGGTAATCATATAATCAATATTGAAGTAGAATATTTAATTCAAAGGCTGTTTTCGTCATATGTACGGCAGTGTAGATATAACGCGAAGCACATTTTTGAACAGAAAAAATTCCTCAATTTTTGTAAACATTTTTAACATTGTAACTCATGCATTTGTTTGTAATATAATGTTTTTAAAATTTAAAAATATTTTATAAGTAATCAGTTTTTTTTCTTTTAACATGTAAAGGGATAGCTCATTTAGCATTACAGTATAGGAGAAATACAAAACACATTTTAAAAAAGAAAAAAATGTGTCAACTCGGATAAAAATGAATAGCATGATGAAATAAGTGATTCTTTTCAGGTAAGTGAGTCCAGAATGTAATATTAATAATTGAGTTCTCTTATATCTGAAAAAATATTCCGAACTGGTGTCCTATTATTTAACAATAGCCGAAGTCAACCTTAAAATCTTCTATGTGCATTCATATTCTTCTAGGATGTAAATTTTCACAAACGTTTTCTTTTCTCTTAAAATGTATATGTAGTTTAATCATTCATAAGATACAATTGCCTTCCGAAAACTTTGCTGTAAAAGAAAGTGGGAAACAATATTTTTGTTGATGTTCCTTAAATGAAAAAAAAAGGAAGGAACTATATAAATTATTTTTTCTGACATTAAAAAAGAAAAGATGCTTTCTGAAAAGTTAATTTTCTATTCTAGTAGCAGATTCTAATCACATAGCTTGGAACAATGACAATATTTAATGATACACACTTTAAAAAGAAAAAAAAACGGCCATGCCCGCTTAAAACGTATTTTAGATATTAGTCAAGAAAGGGGAAAGGTTTCTTTTCAGAGACTAACTGAAAAAGTTTGCAAAGTTCAAGAGATTCCTAAGAAGCCTCTAATGGAGCAAGCGTGAGCTTCGTCTCCAGTGCAGCAATATCCAGGGATTTTAGAACGAACAAATTGAATTCCTTCTACTTTTTTTGAATATTTTAAGAACTCGTGTAGACGTGAAGGGGTATTTCTACCTGTAAAATAGTTGTCTGAGATGTAGGACATGGAGAGGAAGAATAATTTGATAGAGATGAGGGGAAAATGATAAAAAAAAACAAGACTTAAACGTGACAAAGTATTCTTAGGATCAACGGAAGTCTGAAATAACTTTTTCTCAACTATTCTCCCATCCTAATAAGTTTTTATAGGTTCACCTATCTTATAATTTTCTGTCATTTTTTTTGGGGGGGGGGCTGAACATTATTATAATAAAATAGAATTTTTGAAAAGAAAATCTCTAAGAAAAATTTTTGGCAAACTTTTTATGATAATATTGAACAACTTAAGGTAAATCACATACAAACAACAAATGCAAATGACTTTAATCTCGATTCAAACTTCTTCAGTGCTCTTAATGTGTTGCTTTTCTTTTAATTATTTCTTTGTTGTAATGCACATTATTCTAAAAAAAATTGTTTTAAAATAAAGTACTCAGTTTGATAGACGTAATATATTATGTAATGATGCGTATACACAGTTCGTTAGGCAAATGTATAGTTATGTTCGTTAGGTTTATGTATATTAAGTATTCGACGTTATAAACTATACCTCACAACTGTTACATGTGGCATTTGTGATCTAAAATTTTCACTTAAAACTGGCATACATTGGGGAGTGTTTTAGCCTCTTTATATTTCATGCAGATTATAAAAATTTAATTGAATTTATATACTTCTAACTACCAGCTATGGAATTTCTTTCTTATGTTTTTGTTTGGTTCTGAGTATTAGTGGCTGTGCCATTCGTATTTGTGTCCGTGATAATTATTCAAACATTCACTTTTTTGGTATTGAAGTTTCACATATCATTATGTTTTTTATTCAAAACAGAGTAGTCTAATTCATATGTGTTTTAATTAACTACAAGATTTCACATTTGATGATACTCATTTAATCATTAATAGAAAGAGAGAGAGAGATGTTGCCAAAATTTTATAATGTGAATACCTTATCTCCATACATAGAGAGTTGACGATAGTCTTCTTCGTTATCAGCGCTGACACTAATATTGAAATCTGACTGATCGACACAAGCATATAAAAACTGTCCATTCTATTTTCAAACTATTTAAAAGTCAAAATGGGATTTATTTCTTTTTATGATTCAAAGCAGAGCAATTCAACAATAGAAATAACTTAAGCACTTGAATGAAAAATGGAAAATATCAAAGTACGGAACGGATTACAATTACAGTTAATATGAATATAATTGCTACCACTTCTTCGTTCTTAATCAATTTCTTAGAAAATCATTAACCCAAAAGATTTTTCTGCCATAAATGCTAATTATAACAATTCATTATTTCTGTGATGAATTCTAAGAAATTCTTCTTTATTCTGATTAGAAATTTCAACAACTTTTTGTTGATTATTTTTACTTTCCATTAAGTTCTAATTTAAGATGCGATCATTTTCTGATCTGTTAGGTTCTGCCTGTGGCTATTTATAATTTAAGGTATTACATCATGAAACAAGATTCCAAATAATGAGTAGTATGCTGTGAGTTTACAATAACCTTTCCATAATCTGCTGCAGCAAATAACTAAATGACGCAACTTGAGTTAAAATTAATTGGCGTATTAAATATTTAATTCAGCTTTTCTCAAACTGTAGGGCGCTCCTCTCCAGGGGAAAATGATAACCTTACATGGAAGAAGTCTCCATATCGAAAAGTCGAAAATAAAATATTTTAAAAAATTACAAATTTACCGAAAGGAAGCAAAACAAAATACATTATTATACAATAAAAGTAAAATATACATTTACACTGATATAATATACCTATAAATGCATCAGGACTTCTCAATGTATTTTATAATTAATTTAACAATACTAAAGTTACGAACAAGATTAATAATTACTAGTGACTCTCCCTTAAGCTTGTCATATACAAGTTTTATACAAACCTTAACACTTATCCAGATCATTTGAACGGTTTATATAATTAAAATGCATTACAGCTTGCAGCTTTAGCGTCAAATGCAATTATTATTGAATTATCAATGCATTGTTATTAATGGTTACATTGTTATTATATGATTAAAAATTGGGTCGCGGAGTATTGAAAATTTGAAAAGCACAGATTTAATCCTATCAAACTCCTACTCCTGGAAATATTAAAGTCTCTCGTTTTGTAAGACACATGTTAAAAGTAAAATTAAAACTGCAACCTGGATTACCGAAACTTAGTTTAATGATTTTATTTACCCTTAACTGAGAACGGAGACCAATGGGGAGAACGTATAAGCCTCGATAGATTTAACCTGGCATCACTCGCATGAAGGAAACACCCCTAAAGTTCTCGCGCAGGGTGTGTCCACCCAAGGGTGTTTACATTATGTTTTTTACCGTAAAATTTGTATACAAAGGTTAAAAAGGGAAAAAAATAGGAAATACAGCATGTTTGTTACATTTTTCGCACGTAAATTTTGTTGTTCTGTTCTTTTTATAAGAGCATTCAACGCATTGTTTATACACTCCTTTAATCTCATCGTCAGTGTGTGCAAAGTTTTTACTGGAATATTTATTTTTTTTTAATCTGTATCTTTTTCAAACTAAACATATAGGTGTAAATTTCTCTATTCTTTAAATTTGAAAAAAATTGGAATTTCTTTTTTATTTTCTCTTATTTTGTTCCAGCAATAGTTTTTTTTCTCAATAAAGTTCATCTGAAAATGGATAAGGATGTGTATCAAATATCTCCTTTACAATGTCTCTTGTCAAATGTTTTTGTGTCTAACACATAAAACATTTTTTTTTCAATAGAGTCTTCCTTTTCTAAATCTGGATCAATTTCAGTGGAGGTATCATAATTGCTATTATAATGTTCATCATTTGATTTTTCTTTCATCAGAACAGCGAAGAGAATTTCTGCATCCAAAAATATTGTTGTATGCATCTATTAAATTACTTCAATATCACATTTCTTCATCACAACTACAATAATACGCCATAGCATAATGAACATTTTAAATGTGCTCATGCATTCAGAACTGTAACGGTGATTCACGCACAGAGTATGACATACCCGAAGAGGCGATAGCCAAAAATATATATTTATAATTCGCCTACAAGATAAGGCCTTCAAAGGACAAGACCTTAAACTCAGTTACACGAGAAACTATCCATTTTCCAAAAAAGGATTAGAATGAGCTTTGAAAAAAAGTTAGACGGTGGGTATGACACGCCCTATGCAGGAAGTGCCGGGTTAATGTACATCTGCCTCCTCTACAAGGCAGGTCTTCAGCGTCACTAGGCTCAAAATCATGACGCGCCAACCACTGTTCCGTGTCCTTGACCACTGGCTACTGCCTTTTGTAGAAGGAATATCGTAATTGCCAGAAATTACTTTTTGTTTGGTGTGAAGGGGCTATTTGAAATCGCGTACTGTTTTATTTGCATTGTTTAGAAGTTTTTTGTTGAATGTTTTTGATTGTAGGGATTTTAAGCGAATTCTATTTATAGAAATAGGTGTGTTAATTGAATCAAATCAGAGAGAGTATTAAATTTTCATTTAATTATGATCTTCTCAAAAAATGTGATATCCTTTCTGAATTTTTTTTTCCAATTTAAAACACATAATTGAAATTTTATTTTCATTTGTGAAAAGATTTCATTACATAGCGCAGTAAGAAACACGATTTTCCTTCAGTATGAAAATTAAAACCAGCCCGTTTCATTGGTTTGCATGGCAGAAAATTACCTAAAATAATTACTTCTATGAAAGGCTGAAAATAAGTATCATATTAAAGCAAACAAATAGATGAATCCAAATTCACATATTGCACCTAAGAGAATAAAAATTACTCAAATGATTAATTTTTGTGTGCATTCTGATTTTAATATTTTCACAATAAGGAAATCCTTTATTTACTTATTAATATACTATACTCAAAATTTTGCATTAAATCATAAGTAAACTAAAATTGAATACAAATAATAATTAGCTTACGAAATGCATTGTTAGCCGTTATTTCTATTTGGTTTAAAATATGCTTGGCATTTTGATAACGTGATTATAAATATCATCTAGATTGATAATAGGCAATGTATTTGGATGGTAACATGGTATGCCAAAATAGATTGGATGGTACTGTATATCTTTTACGGCATTTATTTAGATTGTATTATGGTTTATGTGACTTTAGTAAGTACACAATGCACTGTATTTTATGACTGCTCCAATACTGTACGAGGCTGCTCAAGATTAAACTTTAGTTAAGAGATGTTAATATGATGGCATCTAAAACTTAATCCTTCAACTGAGTTCTGGCTTTCGCGATTGATACGGAGAATTTAGGATAATAGGACCAGTTCAGGTATCGTCATCATCATTGGAATATGGTTCAAAATGACAAGGCATGTCGAGATTAACCATCATGTTGCTTTAAAGTGCGTTATCAATAAACGTTTCATTCACTTGTAACATTTCACAAACGTTTAAATAGTCT
>BMAO01012843.1:0-74612 GCA_019973975.1 Trichonephila clavata
TCGGTGAGAGGACGAAAAAGAGACATCAGCTGATACTACTTCTTTGTTGTGACTTCTCTCTCTCTCTCTCTCTCTCTCTCTCTACACCGGGCAAGAGCTACCGATGGATTTTCTTAAAGTTTGTTTTTGTTTCTGAATGTAAGGTGTTCTGAAACATTCATAATTTCAAAACATCAATAATTCTTCGTGTTAAAAGAGGTTATAAGATATCTGGTATCATTTAGGGGATCTTAACCACTTTGTGTCCTATCTAATAAAATTTTACATACTTTAAAATGATTGAGATTTGTGTGAAGAAATGTTTTCCTTTAAATTCTCAAAAGAAAAAAAAAGAAAGTTGGGGAAGTCGCTTAATTCTCAATAAAAATCTGAGTTTATCTGTTATTCAATATTTGGAAACAGATTTTGGGATCTCGTATACAACATCTTGGAATGTTTTTTTTTTTTTTTTTTTTTGATAATTTAATCTTTGAGGAATGTATGGGATTCATGGGCTAAATCCATGATGGCTACATGATTAATGCAATCATGCGTTCTCCTTTAAATTCAAAACTGACATTGGTTCTACTTGTAAAATTTACATAAAATTTAAAATTGGACAATTTGTTAAAGATGTTCAAGTATTAAGATAATTCTACAATTTTTTTTCAAAATTAAAAAGAAATCTTACCTTAAACGGGTACTTTTAAATCAAGTGCCTATGTGCACTATTATTGTAGACAAATATGTACTTTTTAAAAGAAAGTTTCCATAAAAGGCAAAAATTTCTATTAGAAAACCCCTGTTCTGATTGGTTAGAAACACGTCATTGTGATTAGCATATGACTATGAGGTAATATAAATTTATGAACTGATTGGCTGTGCTGCGGTCTCCGGCAAAGGACCGATTTTCTATACGGTCACATAGTGTAGCCTGGTAAAGTATCCAAGACCGGACACACTGACACTTATGTTAAAAGGCAATTCAACCTCTGACCTCCCTTTATCCAGCCGACACCGGCGCAGTTCCTGCGCCAATTTCTGTCTTTAAAAGTCGTCTAAGGCATGCATGGCGTAGCTGCGGACCGATAAATCGGTGGTTCAAGTACACACCCCTGCCAAGGTCAACAGCTTGTCGCCGAAGCTGGAAACAAGTGGTTGTTTCCACCCAATTACTGTTGTTTTAACCAACACTATTTTTTTTTAAATGCAGTTATGTGACATCGCATGAATTTAACCCACTGTACTGCGGTAACTATGTGGCAAAAGCTTGCCACAACGTTCAAAAGTTTGTGGTTTGAACTTATGTAGTATTATCGTAACGACTAGAGAATTAAAGGATCAGCTGAGATATCTGCATTATGTCTGACTGTATAAAATATATTGCAATGTGATTTGATTTGATATCTTCAACTTAATTATATGCAGATTAATTGATACAATTGATAACATTTTCTTGTAAATGTAAAAGTATCAGTCTTATCTTTCCAAGTGGAAAGAGGTTTACAAAATTCAACAACACAATTGTAAAATTTAGATTCATACCTGTGTTCAAGAGCTGCAACAATAAAACTCGGGAAGCAAACTCCAAGCAGAAGGTAGTGTAAGTAGTTCTGCAAGCTCCAAGTCCATGGGAAAAAACTATGACAGGAAAACGATGACCAGATAACCGCAAAGGTGGAACATCCCATGCGGCAGGAATGTGAATATCGCCTGTTCAAAAAATTTATATGTACTGAGAAAACTGTAAAAAATCCGGTGTTAAAAACAAACACATTTAATTACTTCTAAGAGAAAAAAATGAGAATGTATTAAGAGAAAAATGTATGAAAATACATATTAGTTTGTTGCGGGACAGTTGTATTATTTCGTGTTAACCGTTATTACGTCTTCAGATTTTTTTGAGTAAAACGTATTTTACTGTATATACTGAATGAGATGAAGATATAAGTAGTAATTAAGCAGCTTCATTTGTTAATGATGATATAAGAAGCGAACTTTATTATAAAACTTATTGCATTCAAAAAGTTTAATGAAGATTTTGGACAATTTTGAAGTTTTTAAAAAGATTCTAATTATTGTTCTTCTTTTCATTGATATAATAAAATCTCTGTTTTAGTTTTTGCTATGAAACACAAAATTCTTTTCATCTATTGATCTATCTACTTCTAAATGTTCTAAAAGTATGTTTATTTTTTGACAAATATAAGATAATTAATATGATAAGACGCTCTCGGTCGTGGTGAATAAATTTAGTAACAAACATTTATCTCGTCCAAAATGTTGATTTTTTATTTAAAAAAATTATATTAATGAAATTTGGATTAAAATTCCGTGTCTTTACAAAATACGAACTCTTAATGCCTCTGACAAAAAAAGTGTGTAATAGTTGTTGGTTTGTTATAATGATACAACCCAGCAACAAAACAAAAATGCTTTGTCTCGTACAAAGAGTTCTTTATTTAAATGGAACAAGCTATTTATTATGTCCATTTCGCTGAAAGAATTCATTTTAAATTATGAATTTTAAAAATAAATAGAATATTCTGAAAATCTTACTTATATTAACCTTTTTAAGAACATGTGAAAAAATGTCTTATTTCTTAGAGAGTAAATTCCTGAATATGTTGATTAAATTTAAAATTACTTTCTTAAAAATGAAGTAATAATTATTTTCTATTTGATGAGCAATTTTTATGCATGAACGAATAACTATGAAGTAAAAATAGTTTTATTTTGAAAATATGCAAGCATATCAAATCGAAAACAAAGCGTTTAACGTTTATTTTCCACGTGAAAAGCCTTTTTTTCTCTTATACCTTCCGATTTTCTGGATGACAAGATAAATTTCTGGAAACATGATAATAACAAGAGCAAAAAAAAAAAAGCTTAGCAACGGATCGTTAATCAAAGGTACAATAAGCTTTAATCTTTTATTTATATGCTTCTCTCTAGAGAAATAACTCTGCTTCCGTAAATAATCTTATAAATATTTTAATAAATAATTTTTTCGGTAATCATTATTGAAGTTTAATGCTGCTGGAAAAAATGAAGTTGTGTGAATGTTTGAAAGCAAATAAAAGTAAACAAAATAATAGGTTTAATAAAACTGTTAAGGGATCGGCTTGATCTTTTCATTGCCGAAATCGGTGCTTTGTGAATATTGAACTAATGTATATGATTTTAAGCCAGGTTTGGGCAAACAGTGTCTTGCAAATTTCGTTTGCGGACAAAGACAGTCAGAAAATCCGCTTCGAACCGAGATTTTTTCCCCGCAAATGATCAATGTGATTTGTATTAGAAAAACATAATACTTTTTTTCCTGTATTTGTAAAAGAAAGTACTTGAAGATGTTCATGCTAAGAAGAGAGATCATCTGTAGAGTTTGGAGACAAGGTCTAAAGAGGATATCAAGATCTTAAGAAAATTGAACCTACAGTAGAACGTCGTTTATCCGAACGTTTATTATCCGGAGCGTCAAATATCCGAACCAAAGTCCGGATACGTTTTGGAACAATGCAATGCTCAACTCTTGTTTCCTGTGAGGCCAAAAGTGACGGGGAAACCCAAGATGAGGGATATTTGGGGGGATTTCAGCTGTGTGTGATTTGATAAACATCTGCGCGGAATATTAGGTCAGTTTGTTTCCAAGTGAGAGGGTGTAAGTGTGCTCTTTTGTTGAGTTTTGTTGATGTAGAAACCTGGATGGCATGGGATGCAGAAGACTGTGGATTTCAAATGCTAATTGATGACGAGATTGGGACTTCCTTGCAAGAAGAATCCTATCCTATCGACGATGAAACGGATGAAGACGAGGACAACAACAACTACGAAAGTAGCAAGGGTCCATCAAATGCTGACGCGTTTCTGCGTTAGAAACAGCTTTGGAGTTATACGAACAACAATCAGAGTGCTGTCCTACTCAACTATTGCTGCTGAAGAGAATTAGAGACCTTGCATTGAATAAAACGAAGGTGTACAATGGTACAGCGAAAAATAAGGGATTATTTTCCACAATAAAGGTAAAATTGCGACATTTTGCACCTATTTTGCTTTTTCTTCAAGTACGTTTCCAGCATGTGATGATTTTCTATATTTGTATAGTGTCCAGTATCATATACTGCAGGATCGCATTCGGTTTCGGTTAACCGAACAATCGCGTATCCGAACGGTGTCCGGTCCCAATTGATTCGGATAAACGACGTTTTACTGTATCTCATTACTTACTGCTAGTACTGATACAGCACTTGAGGAGCTGCAGCGGGAACTTATTGATTTGCAACTGGATCACAGTGTGAGGGAAATGTGTTTAATGCTATAACATTAATTGACTTTTACAAATCTTTGTCTGCTAAAAAAAATTACATGTATGAAGTTATACTTTCTGGGAAAATGTTCTTTATGTGTATTTGGGTCGACATATACAGAGTTATTCATAATTCCTTCCAATGTTTCGAAGCGCTATAATAAAAAAAATCTGACGAATACAGCAAAAAAGCATTTGAAAGAAAACATAAACAATTCAAGTTTTATTTACATGTGTTTTATGTGGGAAACCTTGGTTGCATACATCAATACTATAGTCCAGTTCCAGACGCACTTCACTATATGGAATTATCAACGTAATTGACAGCACGTGTTATCCGAATACTTTCTTCTTTACATAAGACCAAGTTTGTGTATCCCTCCTTTGCTTCGTGATATAACAGAACTACATGAAAGAATAACACATGCTATCAATACCGTTAACAGTACCATGTTGAGTATAGATGGGCAGGAACTGGACTATCGCAGTGATGTATGCCGTATATATATAACCAATGTTTCACTCACAGAGCACCTGTAAGGTATGAAAATAAAACTTGAATAGTTTCTGAAGGCTTCCAAATGTTCGTTTTTGCTGTATTCGTCTTAGTTTTTTTTTTATTATCACACTTCGAAACTTTCGGCACCCATACTCTTGTCACAGTCTGTTGCCCCTTAGGGGGCTCACCTTCTTTAGGTGAGTACGGGTGTCACAATCCCAAGGTGCCCTAGGAATCTTTTCCTTTTCCCAAGGGGTTTACTGTGTTTGGTACACATGGGCTTCACGAACCCGGGGTACCCTAGGGATCCTTTTCTATTTTCGACCTTCCTTCTAGTCATTCCATTCATACTTTCTTTCTTTTCCCGTCTAGAACACACAGATGTATATTTAAAAAACACGAATTCGTTTGAGGGAATTATGAATAACACTGTATTTGTGAGCAATATTTTTTTTTGCCATGAGGATCAGCAAGAGTATTTGTGCATATAAGTTGGCTCAGACATTAACTTTCAGGCTGTGATAAAAATTTAAACAATCTCACTTCTGATTTAAAACAAAAACTGAAAAATGTAGAAACGTGTGATAGGGTACATTTGTGTCTCATTAAACAGATTCTAAAAGTAAATATGTTTGTGCAGCTATAGATGATATGAAATTGGTACAGTAAATAAATTCAATAAAACTACCACCATTTTATTTAACTTATATTTACTGATTTTTATGTGGTACAATTTACACCTTTTCTCAGATACATAGTTAACTGATGAATGCAATC
Organism: Trichonephila clavata; assembly: GCA_019973975.1. Lineage (NCBI taxonomy): Eukaryota > Metazoa > Arthropoda > Arachnida > Araneae > Nephilidae > Trichonephila > Trichonephila clavata. The sequence continues at coordinate 5,562 of BMAO01012843.1, forward strand.
GTTTTCAAAAGATGCAGCTAAACTAATCAATATCGTTTTCTATGGACTAATAATATTGTTTCTATGACTAAATTAATATTCTTTTGTATTATTCATTACAAAACTAATTATTTAATAATAAAATCGCACATTGTCTGTTTTCTTGACGATAAAACTAGATTAGTTTTGAGAATTACAAATAGAATTTTACAGAAAGATCTTATTACTGAGAAAAAAAAAAGAGTTTATACACGAAAAACCCCATGTAATGCCGGGCTAAGCCGAGGGAATGAAACTTATCTGTAAAGGAGAAGAAACTGAAGACATTTCGGAAAAGAGAGAGAGAGATAAAATTTTAATGACATAAGTATAGAAATCTCTCACATCGCAAATACACCCTCACCCAGAAGTGCTGACATCGAGTGGAAGAAAGTAGATTTCTCCATTCGGAATAAAGTTATACTCTTGGAAAAAGACCGTGCATCGCCATGCTAAATGGAGGCATGAGTGAGTGAGTGAATATTAACGTCGCACTGTTCAGCTACACCGCGACGTGTGCCGGTGGCGAGTGGTCAGCATGGATCATGGCTAGTTTGTCATGGGTTCGATCTAGTACCAAAGATCCGCCGTGTAGGGACGATGCACGTTAAATCGTCGAGAGCTCAAACGTCCTCCCTTGGTGTGGTGTGGTAGTTGGAGAGGGGGTGCAGCTCAGTGTCGCCGCGTCACTTACCATGGTTCAAATACGCGGACCGTCCCCAAAAAGCCTCGTGTACTAACAGTGGGACGTTTATTCACTCACTCACTTGGCGCGGTCCGCGTAATTTGAACCATGGTCGACGCAGACGACACTGAGCTCACCCCCTCCCTAACTCCCCCACCAACGGGAGGACGTTTGAGCTCTCGACAGATTTAACGTGTGCATCGCGCCCCTACACGGCGGGTCTTAGTATGGGATCGAACTCATGACACGCCAGCCATGATCCGATGCCTAGACCACTTAACTACCACGGCCACGCTAAATGGAGGCAAAACAGACCGGTTCGAAAGAGGACAAAAGGACGGACGTGGAAGAAATATCGAAAAGGGCATTTTAATGACAAAATATAGAAATACTACACAAATCTGGAAGTAAGGACATCAAGAGGGGAAGAAAATTTTTCTGTTGGCAAAAAGTTATGCACTCAGAAAAGCCCGTGCAATGCCGGTCCATGCAGCTAGTTTCACTTACATTTACTGATTTTTATATGGTACAATTTATACCTTTTCCGAGATACATAGTTAATTGATGAATGCAATCATTTTTAAAAAGTGCAGCGCTCCCATATAGTGACCTTCAAACAAAAAAAATGGCCCACCCTTATATAAGTAATCAGCTTATTGAACTTTGTGACCAAAGATGAAAATGAGTTCAACTATTCTACCTCCCCCCTCGCAATGACTAAAATTACATTACGCTGAGTGAAATTATCAACATGTTAGACTTGTCAAAGATTGTCCAAAAATGGATGGTTGGAATAATTAATTTAAATCAGAAAACTTCTCGAGGTATTTAATCGGAATTTTCAATCAAAAATAGTTTCTATGTTCTGTGACCTTTGCATGACGTGTTTTTTAATGAATCAATATATGTCACATTACTAATACAAACACGTGTTTTACTTTATGACTTCAGGTTTGAAAAATATCATGGGATAAATAATGAGAAAATTTGAGATTATTTTTTCTCCAAGAAAATTTTTTACAGTTATTGAAAAACAATTCATTTTTACTGATGATAAAATAAGGTCAAGGGATTGTATTTGCTCACTCGTCTCTGTTTTATTATCTATCTGTATATCTAACAAAATTGGCGAACATAATTCACGAAAAAATGGTGTCATACTAAAAATATAAATATATATTTTTTAAATCAATTTATACTTGAATGTCCAGTTTTGATTTCTCAAAATAGTTGATACCTTATGAAACACAAGATATCAATCATTGGCATGGCCAAGTAATTTTAGCGCGTTTTTCACATGTTGTATTTTACAATAATGCAACTAATGAACTTTTTACTAACAAAAAGTAATACTGTACTAAAAAAAATTAAAAATTATTAAATTTAAATATGATTCGGCTCATCTAGGGCATAAATGCGACCCAATGCCGAAAACCCGAGGTCAATTGGTTGCTTATTGGCTGAGAAAAAGAAAGGTACGACAAAATATAGAACGAAGAAGAGATGAAGACGAAATTTGCGTCCTAATAGCGCTTTTGTTCCACTACGTGAAAAACGCGCTAATTAACAGAAGATTATGTGTCATGACTTATTATATTAAAAAAACTAGTAAATTTGATATAAAATATAACATGCATTGAGTTGAATAGCCGATTAATATCAAATATAAATTTAAAAATTAGTATGATATTGAAAAGAATATCCGAAAAAGTTTTTCAAGGCAAACAATTTCTTGAAACGTGGTAAATTTAATGTATTTTTCATAATCGTCTTAGTAAAGGATGTATTTCTTTAGAACGAGGTATATAATTGTTAGTTAAGAAACAACAAATAGAAAATATTTCTACAGCATGCAATACGTTGACTCGGTATTTAGAAGTTTGAAATGAGGTTTGGTTCTTTCAGTGGCTGAACAATAAAAAAGTGATAAAATAACTATAGACAAAAATATAATTTATCTAGCACAATGGTCTTCAAACTTTTTCCAACTCACTGAACCTCTAGAACTTGAAGGGGCTTTTCGTGGAACCAATTTCCACCACACACACATACTTCGAAAAAATATATCTCAAAATAATATTTAAAGTAGATAAACATGTTATAGGCACTTTATGCAAAAGTAATTAAAAAATATTGCATTTATTACTAAAAATTTTAATCCAATTTTTTTTAATATAATTTATTTATTAATATTAATTTGGGATTCAAGAGTCAAATACTCATGCATTATATTTAATAACTGGGGTATGTGCTAGTATTTTTTACACAAACTGGTCAAAGTCTAGGTCTATTAAGATTAAATGCATTTGCATTAATAATCTGAGTTTAATTTGTTTTCATGCTTTGTTTTTGCAGCCACTTACGTTGATAAATATATTTCTTGAAAAACCAATGTTCTGAATGACATTAAAATGTTTATAGCTGTGTGAGAAATCCCGTGTATTTTGCATGAATTTGCAACCTAAAACTTAGAAGCTGTTCTTGCTTAAATTTAGATTTTAACTTCAACTCTTTGATATGTTTTGTTCCCTTTCTTACATTATAGGTGTTGTTTTCCACAAATGTAAAAAGGTGCATTTTTCATTAGAAAACTATTTAGTTTTGCAAGACATTGTACTAACTAACGAATTATTTGACCATTTTACGGAAATAAACTAAAGGTATTCGTATAAAGAAGGTATATTTATCTTATATTTTAAAAAAACTAAAGGTATATTTATCTCATTTTTTCCTGGCTAGATGTGTAAAAAAAATTTGATTGGATTCGTAATCCATTTAGAATAACAAATATATTTGTTTATGAATTAATTTTGAATGAAGAGGAAAAATTAATTTCGCTCTGTAATAATCGAGATTTAATTTCAAAACATTCGGAAGAGTCAATTAAGTCATTTTGGATTAAAATTAGAGATGGTTATTTCAAAGCACCCAAAAAAAGATTTAAAAATATTGTTACAATTTTCTACATCTTATTTGAGGGATTTCGGATTTTTAGCATTAACAAATAAAAAATGAAAAAAAGATCAAGTGAGCGACTGAATTTTTCGTCACACTATTCAGCTACTTGAGGGCTTTTGGCGACGGACCTCGTAATTTTCAACTATGGTCAAGTGGCGAGGATAACACTTGAGATGGTACCCCTTCTGACTTCCACACCATACGAATGGAAGACGTATGAGCTTCGACAGATTCACCATGCATCACACGAACCCGGAGTTATGCAATTTTCAAATTTTGACGATTCGTCATTTATTTCCATCACTGAAACTCAGGCGGAATCAGAGCTAGAGCTAGATTAAATTAGTTATGTGATTGCAGAAGTTGTCGATCTTTCCAAGTAAAAAAATTACAAGTGGATAACGATGACATTCAAGAACTACTGGGTTCCCATAATCAGAAGCTGACAATGGATGAGCTCATAGAAATGCATGAGCAAGAACAAAACATTAACGAATATTAGTCTTCAGACCCAGTTTAATCAGAAGATCGAATGACGGTTGGAAATCTGACTGTGTGAAGGCCTCAGTTTAATTGGAAAAGGGTGACAAATTTTAAAAAATATAAATTCCAACGATGATCGCATTTTTTTTCAATAAGACAAGGAATTAAAAAAATGTTAGCATGATGGAGGAAGTTTTGCGGGAGAAAAAAAAAATCTTTGAACCGTGTTGACTACTTTGTTAGCCTTCTACAAGAAAACAACTAATATAAAAAAATTAAGTCAATTGCTACTTAGGTCAACAAAGAAAAATTTTATTTTAGTTACTTTTTATTAAATAGTTTCAATTAATATAATACATATATACATTTGACAGATTGCAATATTAAGTGACAAAATACAAAGGCCGCCATCGGTATGTGTCAGGGCTGACTGCTCCAACTGGTTCGTCCCGGAAGCATGATGTTTGTGTTTTCCTTTTCTTCTGTCTGTGTTTTTAGTTTATACTTCGTGTGCACTTTTAATGTTAAAAATACAAAGCGATTTTCCTTGCAATTTTCCATTTTCCTTTCTGTATAAGGTATTCGACTATTTTTTTCATTTGTTACTGTCTATTCAAAAATTACATTTAATTATTCTAATAATAGTATAGTAAAAAGAAATCGAATTCTCAGAAATTAGACCATCCCAGATGGAATTCGAACCAGGACCTTTGGGTTAGAACTCCAACGCGCTATCCATTGCGCTACAGGGACACAACGAATGATTTTCCTTTCTATATATGCTGTTGGACTATTATTTTCGTTTGTTACTACTTATTCATTTTTTACTTTAATTAATGAATTAATATTTGAAAAAAAAACTGTATTAACATCAAGTGTTATCCACTACAAGTCTTAAAATTGTATTTGAACTTGAATAAATGAATAGAAAGTATTTGATCAACGATTGAAAATTTGAACAAGATATATATAAATAAATATATATATATATATAGGGAGAGAGTGAACTAATAGTAGGAATTAAATAACTTCGGTTTGTGATTTTGCATTTGTGTTACCTAAGATTTTATTAATTATTTTTTTTCTAAATTATTATTTTCTTCCATCACCGGCCATTTAAAAATAATTTATATGTACCATAAAATCCGGCGTATAACGCGCGCCTATACTTTCAAGCTTAATTTTTAGGTATATTCGCCGCATACCGCGCACTCCCTTTTTTGTGAAGAAATCTGAAAATTAGTGTACATTGCTCTTATGTTTTGAAGTCATTTATTCGAGATATTTTCCCAGACTTTTGATAAAATGGTTTTCTTCTAGAGCTACAACTCTTTTAGTTCATAAGGCAAGTCATTTCTTTTAAATAAACATTATTTCGATACATATAGTAGTAAAAAATTTTTTATGCTCATCTCTTTTTTTATTTTTAAAGCTATCATTTTTATACCCGGCGTATAACGCACAATCTTCAGTTTTGATCTTATTTTTTTAGCTAAAAGTGAGCGTTATACGCCGGATTTTACGGTATATGTATATGCGAAATCATACCCCGACATACGCGAATTCGAGTTACGCGGTTATCTCTTAGTCCCACCTATCGCATAAGTTCGGGGTATTACTGTATTTATATATATATATATATAATCACGAAGCCTTTTACTGTTAGTTATTTGTATGGAGATTTGTCAATGGGAATTTCATGATACACAGATAACTACTACTTCTTTGATTTTAATCTTTTATTCATGTTCACAGATATATGAAATTCGAGCTCATTTAAAATAATTAACGAATATGCACGAGCACAAACACTTAGCAGAAGTGACAAACAGCAGCGACGTGGACATGTTGTTGACGAGCAGACAAAGAACAAAGAGCGTGAGCACACAGCGCACTGGGTTTTTTATACTAGCGGTGAAGTCGTGCGACTCCTTTCTAACGGGAGTCGTGATTGGTTGCAAACGCGCGCGGCAATTAGATTAAGATTATCATATTAGTCTCGTACCAAAGAGTTTGAAAATAATTTAAAGGAGTTAATTTAAAGAAGGCTAGAGGAAGTCATATGTATATATATATATAATACATATAAAAATATTTTCAAAACTTGGAGACAAATTGTAGTTCCAGACAAACCTATTGTTTTCAAAAATCGATACCCTAAGATCACACTTCCATAAGATTAACATTATGTTCACGAGTTTAAAATGGACGATTTTAATATATTTTATAATTTTAATGGTATAAAAAAAAGAAAATTTAGAGAATCTTTAGTCCTACGAATGTTCATTGTACAGTTAATTTATACAATATATAAATTATACAGTTATATTAATATATAAATTATTATATTAATATATAAATTACAGTTATATTAATATATAAATTATTATATTAATATATAAATTGCAGTTAAAAGGAGCAATTAAAATGACAAAATGAATAAAACTTACCAACAAATTTAGGAAAAGATTTGCAGAAAAGCGGTGGCCACATCTTGAAAAACATGGCGTATCCCTTCAAATAACTTTCATGAGGTAACCACACCGGTGATGTAGCATTCTGTAAAATTTAAAAGCAATACTTCAACTAAAAACAAACATTCAGAGAAATTTCTTTTCCAAATTTCAACATTGCGAATTCCTGCTTTAAAACCCTTTTATGTAGATATTTGGGAGTATGTTGTTCATTGGTTAAGTCGATAAACTTAATGGCTTAAAATGTACGAATCATGTCTCACCAGATCTGTCGATTAAAACAGTTGCATATTAAGTTAAACTGGAAGTATCACAGCTCTAGTGTTGTATTGTCAATAGGGCTAAAAATCAAGATATTTGTCGACAGTAGCCTTCAGATCCCACAGGACGTATTAATTTGAGTTAATATAATCACAAAGATTATTTTGTAAATAAAAATCTGGAGTGATTAATATGAATAACAACATTTTAATTTTATTGCTACAAATAAACGCGCTAAGTCAAAAATTATTCAAACATTATAAACATATCTTAAGGTATCCGACTACCCTAAAATTGTGAATTTTGCCAAAAATTGCCAAATTTTTTTATGATTTTATTTTAAAGATTATCTTATTAGCTTTATAAAAAAATACCAAGTTTGTTATTTTCCGTTCACTAGAACAAAAAGTTCAAGTATTTTAGTAAAGTAGATGCTCCGTTACTGGTTTTACTCCAAAAAAAAATTTTTTTTTTAAATACTCAAACGGGGACAACGATTGCTCATAAAGTTTTGAAGATAATGAGCTGAAATTTTTTGTGTATTTTCTGTATAATAGTAGAAGTGTTTTAACGTTCAGATTTATCAATCACTGTTTTATTACGAAATTTATAGTCCCTTATGTGAATATAATCACTGTTTTTTGAGCAATTCCATATAATAACTGAGATAAAGTGCTCTAGTTTTTGAAAAAATTAAAATATCTCTTATCCTGAAGGTCATTTTAAAAATGAATAACATAGCTACACACCAGAATTGAAAAATTTTATACTTGTTCAGAAACTTTTGGTGCAGAACGGGTCGCGTTAATGTTATTTTTTGTAAATGTTTACCCCTTTTTTCCCACATTTGAGGAAAAATAATTTCTTTTTCTCTTCTTAGTTTTAGAATATTTTTCTTAGCATGTACTAAACAAATCTAAAAACAACGAAAATATCCCCAGATCTCCATTTAAAAAAATATATATAAAGAAAGCCGCAAGTAGTTCGATACCTCAATAAGGGCATTCAGTGTATTAAAAGTTCATTTGTAAAGACAGTTCTTTATATTCTTTGATATTTGTGAATTAATAATAATTTTTTAGAATATAAGAGGAGAGCGAGCATTGCAAAAAGAATCCTAATATCACTAATTATTGATATCATATAATTGAGTCGGAGAATAATTAATTTATCTTGAAATGTTACATGATTTACATTATTAAATGATAACATGTAATTACAAGTTATTTTATTATCAAGACGGTAAAAAAATTAAGAAATTAGCAAATTAAAAAACATGGTACGATTTACAAAAAGAAAAAAAAATCTTTCATTTAAATGTTTTTACAAATTTTTTGCTTGTAACTTATGTATATGTATAAAAGTAAAACAATTTTCATGCTCAATACACTACAAAACGCTATCCATTTTATTTTTTTAAGGAACAATTCAATTATTTATAAAGGAAATTTAAAATGCTACTTCTACAATAATCAATGCACATGCTTGGAAATTAATTTAAGTTTGTCAAACCATGCTCAACAAAATCTGGTATGGGTATTCTGCTATCATGATTGCTAATCGTAAAATACAGTTCTTTTATATGAATGCTTATTGTGAATTCCTTAAAAAAGTATATATTCTAAATTCAACTATTTTTTTAAAAAAAATAAGTATTACTTTGATTTTAAAATGCGTACCAACTTTTGTAACAAGTACTAACAGCAATAGTTAGAAAAAATTTCGAAGCATTTGGTACAATAAAAGGGGTCCTTTCTTTCTGAAATAAATCAGTTTAAAGATTTATTCGCCATTGGAATATAAATAAAAATGAACATAAAAGTTATAACTCTGATTTTTTTTTAACTTAAAACTTTTAAATTTTGTGAAAATTCAAAAAAGTTTATAAAAAATAAATAAGGCCAAAAAAATTTTACTTAAAATTTTGACAGATTTTTGTCAATTGAACTGTATTGTGTCCCTTTAGAATGAATAAATAAAAAAAAAACTCTAAATTCAACTATTATAAAGGGCAGAAAAGAATCATAACAAAGAAGTTGGACAATAATTTTCATTAAAAATAATTCTGACTTTATTTTACTCTGTTTGAAAAATCAACAAAAGCAGTTCATTTTTTTAAAAAATAAACTTGAAATATTATTTAGAAAAATGGTAAATTAATATTAAAATTTTATTCAATTTCTCATAATAAAAAAATGAAATAAATTTGCTTTAAAAGAGAGGGCTGCAGGTGTTTCTTAGCAGAACATTAAACTCTTTTAGTTTCTTTATTATTATTTTAACAAATATTTTCACATATTTTGCATGCATTCAGAATTCTTATCCACTTATCAAATAAGTAATATTTTCTTTTGTAAACAATGAATAAAATATTTTATAATCCGATTATTCATATTTAGTTTTCTGCAAACAATAATCTGGTATGTTTACTTTTAGATTTCAGATTAGATTCTATTTTAACACACGAATGATTTTAACTATTTGCTTATTTTATTTAGTTTTTTTCTTTTAAAAATTCATTTGCGAACTATTTAATTAGTTTTATAGCAATAAAAAAAGGTTCCCGAAACATATATTTTTTAAAAAATTAAATTATAGTTCTCACAGAGAAATACATTTAGATATTTCATCAAATTTTTAGAGAATATGTTATTTCTGCTGTGACAAAAGAGAAAAAATTAATTTCGTATTACTCAATATATTTATAAATTATGAACCATTATAAATAATATATCAAGCTAATAAAAAACAATATTAGTAATTTTAATAAATGCCAAAATTGAATAATTATAGATTTATATATGTATTTTCTTACTTATATAAACGAAAACATATTTTTTGGAAACATGACTTGTATATTTATAAAATAAATTTTGCTTGCATCTAAACACGTACTGAAAAACTAATTTTAATGAGTTAAATATATTATAGATAGACAGATATCGATTTTTATTTTATAATTGCAATCTAGAAAAGACATTGCGAAAAAGTTATTGTTGAATATGAAAGATTTCAGATAAATTTTAGTTATCTTTTACGTAATACTTACTCATAAGTAATACTTACGTCCCTTACTCATAATATTTTAGTTAAAAGTTCAAAAAAAAACCACACATGTACATTTTTTTTCTTTTAAGCTTCAACAGCTTTCCAGTTATTTCTAAGTATTTTTTTTTTTCTTATCACAGGTATTAGCTAAAACTTTATACATGCATGAGGAATATTCAGAACTAAAATTTTTTATTCATTCCTCGAGAATTTGTTACTTTTATATAAAAATATATTTGTGAAAAAAGAATAAATTATTTTATTAATCTAAAAAGTTACTTTACTTTCAAATTAATGATAATGACATATAAAAAAAAACTACAAAATGGGTTAATATTTAAATTTATTTGAATCATAAGTTATAATTTTTTATTTTTCGACATAAATTTTTCAAAAAGTTAATGTACATTTCGAAATTATTTGTATTGATTGCAACACAAAAAGAGTAAGTGAATAGGAACAAATTTTACACAAATAAAGATTCAATAAATACTAAAAATGAAAATTCAATTCAGTATTTACTTCAATCGAAATTTCAAACACATTAAAAACGTATTACAATTTTTAAATAGTTTTAAGTTTTTATTAAGAGCTAATTTATTATATTTATTAATTGTGTCCAAAGAGCTAGTCTCATGGGCTACAACTTTCATTTCTGTAATTTCAAAATTTGTTAATTTCTCACAGGTTTTTCCTTCTAAAAACTACAAAAAATTCATCAAATCATAATTTTTAAATGAAATAAGTAAAACAATTTATTATCTAACTTTCAGCTCTGTTAAAAACATTTTTTAAACTTTAGAAAGCTTTTAAAAATAAAAAATAAAAATAATAGTAAGATTAATACACAAAATTAATGATTCGAAATTTGAATTTATACCTAAAAATAATCCTTTATTTATATGCATCTGTGGAACACGGTGATGTTCCAAATATAGAACTCTATCACTTTTTTATTATAACTGAGAATAGAAGTAAACTTAAGAAAAAACATTCTAAAACAAATCTCGGCTTGTAGTGATAACTAGAAATAATATTAAATGCACATAACCAGTTATGAAATAGTAGTATTAATAATATAGCTGGGAACACATTCTGTAAAAAAAGGAGAAAAGGAAGAAAATTTCATCAATAAAATTATTTAATGAATTCTTCGATTCTATTTTAGCGAATTTAAGATGAAGGAATGAATTTAACTTCATAGTTAAATTTATGCTTTTATAAACAAATTGTGTAAATGTTATTCCTCCAAAATAACATTGAGGGGGAAAACCCTTAATTCTTCTATTAAGCAATTAAATGTATACCACTTACTTTTGTGGGCAAAGTAGGATAAAACAGTCTCATAAACACGCCATCTGCAGAATAACCAGTCATTATATCAGTACAGCCAACATTATAAGGTCCTGTAGGTTTCGGGATTTCTCTGGGAACCTTTTTTCCTTTCTTTGGAAACAACCCCATGCTTAGAATACTGATGGAACAAAACTAAAAATTCCGTTGTCCGTCTATATTATGTAATCGAATGCTCAAAGCGAAATGCCTGCTGGCCAGCGTCGGTGGTCAATTTATAAGATTTTTGAAGTGCGGCTTCTCCAAGATGACCTGTAACAGTTTCTCCGCTTTGTTTTGACGTGACCGAGTGTCGTGGCCTTGAACGAAAGCGAAACTACAAATTGCGTCACTTGCAACCCGTTAGAGAAAGTAAACAATCAAAAATCTATTGAAGTTCAACGCTTTGTGATTAATGTTGCTGGATAGGAAGAATCGAGAAGAGACAAGATGTGTGCTCGTTCTTGCTGGGCTAATGGCTTGGTATGTAAGATGTTGGCTAACTTTTGAAAGATAAGATTGTGTTTACAGATTCTTGGAAACCCTTGAAATCAGCATGGGTGTGTACTCAGGGCGTCTCCCCTCCCCCCAATGTTGCGAGGTTGTTTCAGGTTGTGAAATTTTTGGTTACTTCTCGAACTTATTGAACGTTCGACAAATCTGTGGGAGAATTTTGATGTTGATTAGTGGTAGTTGGCTGCGTAGTAAAATTTTCTGCATTCCAGAAAAATTCCAGCAGGTTTTTTTATAACCCAGTAAATGAATATTTCTAAACTCTCCTCACATCAAAAGTATTTTTTTAAAAAGGTAGCATTAAATTAGAGCGTCTGAAGATACTGATAAAAACACTGATGAGTATTTCTTGTTCAGTTAATGTTCACATTTCCTTAGCGAAACTTTTCTTCTGTGTTCTTGTTGGGCTTTGAGTTTATCACTTTATTGGACTTTTATTATACTTAGCTTTTCAAGTTCAAGAACTTTGGAAAATATCTTAATAATAGTTGCTTATTTATTCATAATCGTCTGCTGATTCTTTACAGCAATTATTCATAATCCAACGTGATGGCTTGATATTCACTAGAATATTCTACAATATCAGTTGTTTTATTCTAAAATGGTGCCAAATACTGTCTATGAGCTCTGAGGAATATTTTCCAGGCTTTCACATAGAAATTAATAATTTCTTCAATATTATAACTTCTTTACCAGGATACTTCCAAATTTCACTTTATCTTACATATAAGATAAAATGGCGTCATGCAAATACTCACATTACAATTTTCTTCGAAAATACTGCTGCATAATTTTCGCCTCATTTTATACCATATTCAAACCATCTCCAAAACAGACAAATAATTTATTCTTAATATCCTATTCTTGTGATTTATTCGAATTATTTTGATTTGAAATATTTCACAATTCTCAAAATATTTACTACTTCAGTAAAGGTTAAAAATTCTATTTACATACACTGTGCAGACGATATTTTTTTCACCTCAACAACTTCTGGCTAAAGGCATATTTTGCTCGAAAAGGGCGTCATACAAATGCTCACGTTTCAATTTTCTTCGAAGATATTGCAGTATGATTCTCGCCTTATCTTACAACATATCTAAACTATCACCAAAACAAGAATTCTTGATATGCAGAATTCACAGAACATTTACTGCTTCAGTAATGATTAAATATACTATTTTCCTAAACTACAGACATTTTTTTTTCCACCTCAACTTCAAGCTGAAACTCTTTTTTTTTTGTTCGAAATTACACTATTTTACGAATATTAGAAGCTAGTTGTTTAGATCGCATTATATAACCATTGAATAATCAATCTTTCCATACGTATTACAGATGAAATTTCTTTTTTTACAAAATCAAAACAACTCACGTTTTAAAGTAAATTAAACTGCGAACTCATTACAACAGCAACTCTCCAAATGAAGACACCAAGTTACTGACCATTCCATACAATCCAAAGATGAAGATGTATACCGTGGAAAAATCACCGATCACCTTTGAGATAAAGTAGGACGGATTCAGTGGAGTGCAAATGGACAGTAAGAGAAAGATTTTTCCTCCTTCCAATAAATTGCATTAAAAACGTGAATTTTTGTCACTTATCACAGAGTTAGATTTTATTTCCGGTTTCTTAAAAATTTATTATTTCTGATGAAAAAAATCATCTTACCGTCAAAAGGAAGCTAAAGACAGGAAGTTATGATGTTTCTTGTAGATATGTAAGGTCCATAGAACGAATCTAAAATGTAATTTAATTTTGAGTCTTGCAATTACCGGTTTTTGATAGATTTAGAGAGAAGATTCAACAGGATTTGGGGGTAATTCAGCATTCATGGCAAATAGAATGTTTGCTTTCTCAGAGTAAAATAATTAACTGATTTAAGATCTTTAAAGGAGATATGTGGGAATTTTCAATTGAGGGGAGGTAAGTATATACTGATTTAGTAAAGTCGCTTTTCTGATAAGGATATTAAAAATAAATCTTCATAATAAATACATTAAACTGTCATTCTGCTCTGAAACCTTCGAATTTCTAATTTTTGGACAACAATTAAAATAAAAATATCTGAAACAAGGGAAGAAATATATATGTATTATATCGAATTAGAATGTTTAAAAAAGTATACATATGTGGAAAGAGCAGAAATAGAAAGTTGAACGCATTATATTAATTTGAATATGTGAAAATGTAAGACAAATCAGTCATTCGTTTCTTTTATTCTAATTAACTTCTTAAATTATAAAATCTTCAAAAATAATTTGAAAATTATTCGAAATGTAAAGTATAAAAATTGCTGTTCCATCATCTTGAGTTTGTGTAAGTTTAATATTAATCCTATGGCAGCGTTTCTCAAACTGTAGGGTGCGTCCCCTAAGGGGTCATGACAACCCTTTGGGGGGAGGGGACATATCAAATAGTCGAAAATAGAAGATTATTTAAAAAAATTATCAATTTCCCGAAAAGAAGCAAAACAATATACATTCTGACACATTTATATTGATTTACTATACTTATAAATGTATCAGACTGCACAATGCATTTGATAATTAATTTATCAATACTAAGATAAGAACAGGTTTAAACTTACTGGTGGCTTTCAATGACTTGTCATATACAAAATTTAATACTATCTTGTTAATTTGTGTGGTTTATAATTATAGTCGTATTGTAGCCTTACGTTATAGTACATTATAATTACAATCTATCTATAGTTATTGTACTAGGGGGGGAGGGCGATGAAAATTAGAATTGAAAATTGGGTCGCAAGCATTGAAAGTTTGAGAAGCACTGTCCTATGGAGCTACTAATAAAATTTCAAATCAAAAGTATTATATTCTCTCACTGAAATAATTAAAATACACCTAAAGGAATTAAAAATAAGGACAGTTTCGATCTGTTTGTGAATTTTTTCCCCTTCATTTTTGAATAAATCCCGAATGATGATGGTCCCTATAGTCGTTTCGGTCAAATCATAGGTTCGAAACCTTTAAAGACCTGTCGTATAATGAATTTATACAAAATGAATATTTATAAATTTAAATCAATCGCATGAAACTCCTCACGATTGAGAGGGACGAAATTTCAAGATTATAAGGCCCGTCGCAAATAGCTGTCTTCATATTGTTATCTAGTGCAAAATTGTAAAAAAAAAAAAACAATTTTTTCTTTTTTAAAATCATTTTTTGTAAATGTTTTAGTGATTCGAATGGGAGTTTTCCAATCGGTAAAAATAATATTTAAAAAAATTTTCTAATATCGCAGAAAAATTGCAAAGTGGTTTTTTTAAAAATAAAACCTTTTATTTTACTCTTTTACGATTATATTGTGTATTCAAATAAATATAACAGTTCCGTTCTTGTGAAAATGATTACTAAATTCTTAGGATTATAATACTGCTTTCAAATTTTCAAGATGGCGGAGAAGAATCATGAGTAATAACTGAAGCGTAAAATAATTATTTGATCTACTTCCAATAATGATTTATACCACTGATATTTTCTAATCAAAATTCAAAATATATTTTGTTTATAAATATGTTTAAATCGTTTGAAATATTTTCTTTAAGACAGAAACTTATTCAGATAAAATCAACCTGAAAATCGAGGTAATTAATAGTCAGAACATGCAAAAAGAGAATAAAATATATTTTGAATAATTAAAAGTTTTTATGCATTTCGAAGATTAAATTATTTAAGAAGTAAGTCGGAAGAAAAGAAAAAAAATAATATCCATTTTGAAATTTCAAAATAAACTTATCGATAAAATAAATTTATCGTCTGTTTTAACAAAATATAACGAATTCTTTTCTTAACAAGGAGCACACATTGCAAACACATTGTTTTGTAATAATATAATTTTCAGTATAAATTAACTTTTTTTTCCTTTTTGTATTTATTCTTGTATCGAATTTCAAAAAAAATATCTGAAATAATTAAGAAATTAAATGCTATATATATATATATATTCTCCGTTTTTTAACTAATAAAAATTTTGCTTTCAAAATTTATTCTCTCTACCTTATATACATAAATTATAATATACATTCAACAATATATCATAATAATCAAAGTTAGTGATTATATTAAATGAATTCACCAGACTGTGAATGAATTTTAATGAACACTGGAATGTGTGTGTGTGCCTAATTGAAATGAACGATATGGTATAGTAAACAATGAAATCATTAAGAAAAGCTTTTTATTGTGAGTCCGCACTTATTTAATGTTTTCTAGAAACAGAGCAATAGTACTTCATTTGTTCCTAAAATTGTTTTGGCAATAAAGGTTTCTTAAAAATATTATTTATGTTATTGTTAAGTTTGGTTGCAATTGTCTTTTATCTTAAATTGTTTTTACGCGGTAGCAATTTGGAATAAATCATGAGTTATAATTTTTTTGTTCTAAGTGGATCATGAAAAATCTCTTAATTAATATTCATAAGCAACATTTCGTACATGAAAATCGAATTTTGGAATGAAATATGATATTCCTATAGCACGGTTTTGATTTACTCATTTGTACCGAGGTTTCCCAAAAGACCTGCCAAAATTTATCATATTTGCGTCAAACTTTTCCTGTAACAAAATTTTAATGAGAAGTTTAAATTACGAGCATAAATTACTATGAAATTCTATTTTTTAAAAAAGATTCAAACAAGATATCAATCAATGGCATGGCAAAGTAATTTTAGCGCGTTTTTCACATGTTGTATTTTACAATAATGCAACTAATGAACTTTTTACTAACAGAAAACAGTGTACTGCACTTAAAAATAAAAAATAAATTTAAAATTTTTTTTTAATTTTTAAATTTAAATATGATTTGGCTCATCTAGGGCACAAATGCGACCAAATGCCGAAAACCCGAGGTCAATCGGTTGCTTATTGGCTGAGAAAAAGGTACGACAAAATATGGAACGAAGACGAAATTTGCGTCCTAATAGCGCTTTTTTTACACTACGTGAAAAACGTGCTAAAAATAGCATTTGATTTCTCTCTATAAATAAAAACAGTTTATCGTGATGCTGGAATAAATTTATTACATACTATCACAACAATGCCAACGTTCACGATAACTTGCCAAATTGGCAATCCTGATTTTCCACATGTCGTATGTGCTGAAATGGCAGTCATTTACCTCATTTCATCTTCCTCTAATGGGGCTCCAGATTGGTGTATTTACCTTTGCAGACCTAGTAATTTCCCTAGGAGCTGGTATCACTTTTTAATGCGGCACCATATAGGCGATACCAATTGCCACAAGTAATTTGACACCCAATTTCCTCCCCAGAAGAAGGCACTTGAGCTCTGGCGATGCGAGGAATTTAATTTTGTCAAGAGCATTAAAGCCAAACGGACACTCAAGGGATTTTTTACATGCCGCATAATCACATGGCATGGACGCTGTCGATTTTTTGCATCATGAAAATCCATCGACGTGCCGGGGTCGAACCCGCAACCTTAAGTGCAGAAGGCCAGCGACAAACTAACTACGCCTCCCAGCCGGTTGAATATAATCTCACCAATACGATTGCGATGGTAACATTATTGCAAGCTCTCGCAGAAATATATCGCAACGACTGACTGGACTGGAATCGCTTAGGGAGAAGAAAAACGTTGTCTCATACGAAAACTTATTAACAATCAACAGAACTAAATGCTCAACTTTCAAGGAAGTTGCAAGAGCTACAGGTTTATCAAAATCTGAGGACTTTATCAATGAAGTTGTAACGGGTCCCCCTATCCACGATTCTTCCATTAATTCTAAATTTTTCTCTGTATAGATAAAAAAAAAAGAAAACATTGAAGTAACTCATCTATTTGATCTTATTTACAAACTATAAATATTCCGAAAGAATTTTTGTAGAATGCCTTTTCGATAATTCTATCAGGAATAACAAACACAATTACTTTTAGAATATAATTACCAAATAGTGTTACTAAATTTCTCTTGGTGTATAAAAAAGTGCTGTAAAAAAAAATCTAAAACCGCATCTGTTACATTGATTTAACATGGTGATTCAGAAAAATGAATCAAAATTTACAATAAACAAGGCAAATGAACCACATTTTTTTTTTAATTCTGGGAACAGTAATGCAGGTTGTATAATGTCTTGTTCCGTAAGTTGAAGCTCTCTTATGAAAAAAATTTCGCGTCACAACAATATTATTTTGATTTAATCAAAAGATGAAAAAAATTTGTGTGTGTGTATTATTATTATTAAATCGAAGCGCCGATTAGACAATGTTTCACTTTTTTCCCCCTCTGTTCCTTTCCTCTATTAAGTTATATTGATTTATTAGGTCAGCACTATATTTGATTTACTTAAAGAGAAACATATAAGTTTGTCTTTGAAAATCCTAAAATTTTACAAAAAAAGAATATTTTTTTATTTATTTATCACCTTCTGTATTATCTTTGAAACTTTTCTTAGGGTCACTTAAATAGAATGTCCCTTAATAAAAGGTAAATACTTGAGGTCCATATTCAAAGAGACTAGTACCAGCATTAATTTTGCCTTATTCGGAGATGTACCTTATAGAAAGTACGGCTGTATTTTGTACGTTATTTTAAGTCTTAAAAAATACAAAATAATTCGAAATTAAAAACATAATTACCTGTTGCTATTCCAAACGAGTTAAATCTAAAAGACTAAGTTGTGCCAACTCAGCAGGCCAATTTCTTTGAAAGCGAGTCTGTTAATGGTAGATATCACAAGAGTTTGTTTTAACTTCAAGTAACTATACTCAATAATAAAATAAAACACACAACTCCTGTGGCTCGCTAACTTCTAAAATTTTTTTATTATCTCTGTCTCCTTTCTGTTAGCTGACACCGGACATCCTACGGGTAGAAGAAATGTCCAATGTGACCCCAGTAAGAGATGGGGAGAAAGTTACAGACGATGGTATAAACATATCAAATTTCATGATTTAACATATACTGCGGACTCGAACCCTTGAATGTTCAACATAAAAAAAAACTAACATTTAATGTACACAGTTGAGCATAAGAAACATTAAATGAAATTCCAGAATCACAATACTAAATACAAATATGTAACTAGAAATCGCAAAAAAATATGAACCCAACACATATTTAACGATAAGTTTCGTCAGTAAGCCAGTTAAAAATTTAAATGTTCAAGTAAATACAAGTTTTTTAAAGAGATATTTATAAATTGGAAAGGTAAACAATAACTCTTTTAAGCAGATATAATTTTTAAATGTATATGAAAGCAGAATTTTGAAGAATTGCAATTTGCCGAATGCTGCTTTAAGCGAAATATTCTGTTTTGTGCACATTTGTCCCCTTAGCGTAGTAATTAGGGTTCTTGATTTCTCGGTCCATTCCCAAAAATACATCAAAGTTTAAAAAAAATTTACAAACAAGTTATTTTTAAATAATATCAATAATAATTATATAACATAAGGAAAATATTGTTGTTGTTTTTTCAATTTTCGATTCGCTTCGACTTTTTCAGATTTTTAAACATTTGTATTTGTATTAAAAATTTAAAATGTATGACATACAAATATTATTAAAATTGAAAATTGTTTATAGTAAATAATGTATCAAATATATTTTCCTCCACGCTCCCTGCTAAATTAATATAATTTTTTTGCAGATAGAAATTTTAAAATCTACCTTTACGCTCTAAAGAAATCTCCCAAATGTTTTGATAAATGATTTTCAAATGTAGCTAGTAACGATATCTGCAGAAAGAGGTATTTCGAAGGAATAAATAATTATTTTGATGAAATAAATTATTACAAATTTGAATACAAAAGTATCTATATTTAGTTCATAATAAATAAATATGTTATTTTGCAGATGCTGTTACCACCTTGATTTTTTGTTTTCAACTTGATCATGTCACTGAGGTAAATCTTTCCCTAAATTAAAAATTGTAGTTATTTTTAAATGAGATCCCTTTGAGGAGTAAAAGCAAGAATTGTTAATAACATAGAAAAAATGTCAAGATAAACATAGCTTGATAAGATAAGCTTGTAAACTTGATAAGATAAGCTTGTAAACTTGATAAGATAAGCTTGCAAACTTGATAAGATAAGCTTGTAAACTTGATAAGATAAGCTTGCAAACTTGATAAGATAAGCTTGTAAACTTGATAAGATAAGCTTGTTAGCTTGATAAGATAATGTTATCTACCTGCATAAAGCATATCTACCTGTATCCCAAGGTTGGGTGCCCCTATACATGCAAAGTCAAATAGCCACGTAGAACAATTTTTATTTTTCAATTCCTACTATCAGTTCACTCTCTCCCTATATATATATATATATATATTCATATCTTGTTCAAGTTTTTAATCGTTAATAAAATGCTTTATATTCATCCATTCGAGTTCAAATGCATTTTTTTAAACTTGTAGTGGATGACACTTAATGTTAATATAGTTTTTTCAAACATTAATTCATTAATTAATTCAACAAATGAATAAATAGTAACAAACAAAAATAATATCCAACCGCGTATATATTGAAAGAAAGATCGTTCGTGTCCCTGTAGCGTAATGGATAGCGCGTTTGACTTTTAGTCCAAAGGTCGTGTGTTCGAATCCCACCTGAGATGGCCTAATTTGTGAGGATGTGATTTTTTTTACTATACTATTTTATTAGAATAATTAAATTTAATTAAAGAATAAACAGTAACAAACAAAATAAATTGTCCAACACCATGTATAGAAAGGAAAATGGAAAATTTCAAGGAAAATCGTTTCTATTTTGTTACTTAATATTGTGATTCTGTCATATGTATATGCATATGAGCCTCATTATACTTTCAGAATAATGAGGCGCTTTCACCTTATTTTCAGAACAACTTTTGAGTAATTCTAGTGCAACATCAATTTAAAACAGAAATATTAATCATAATTATTTAACAAAAAGTAACTAAAATAAAATTTTTCTCTCTTTGTTGACTTAAGTAGGAATTGACTAAAAAAATTCTTTTTATCACTTATTTTAAGAGATATAGCCGTAATAAAAATTTTACTAGCAATGGCCGGCTATTCAATTCAGTCTAAAACAAAATAATTTTGTTCCACGTTTCCAAAGTGTAATTAATAATATTTTGAAAAATAATTGCATCCAAATGTTTTCGTAACAAATATATATATATATATTTCTCAAAATCGGTCCAAATGCCACCTTTAAAATTTGCGGCCCCGGACCCTGCCAGGCTCTACGGCACATTAGTCAGCGTCAGTAACCACTGTACCGGATGGTCGGCGCGCTCGAAACTATGAGTAAGTTAATGTTTATTAACAACGCACTTTCAGAATAGTGAGGCTCTTTCACCTTTTTGCAGAACTTGAACTTTTGTGCAATCCTAGTGCAACATTAATTTAAAACAGAAAATATCAAATTAATTCCAAAAGAAAAATTTAAGGATAAATAATTTAGGAAAAACACAGCACACTATCTTGGTAGGAAAACAACACAAAGAAGTACAGAACAAGAACAATGAGAATTTCAGCTAATTCAACAGATCAGTGAAGAACTAAAGGTATCCGACTACTCTAAAATTGTGAATTTTGTCAAAAATTGGCAATTTTTTTTATGTTTTCATTTTATAGTCCACCTTATTAGCTTTATAAAAATACCAAGTTTATTTTTTTCCGTTCACTAGAACAAAACATACAAATGTTTTAGTAAAAGCAGATGCATTACTTTGAGCAAGATGGCATACTTTAAAATGCGTTTTACTAGAAATGTGTTTTTTTTTAAATGCTCAAATGGGGCCAGCGATTGCTCAAAAAGTTTTAAAAATAATTAACTGAAATTTTTTGTGTATGTTCTGTATAATAGTAGAAGTATTTTAACCTACAGATTTATCAATCACTGTTTTATTACAAAATCTACAGTCCCTTATTTTAATATAATCACTGTTTTTTCATGCTCTAATTTTTGTAAAAATTAAAATATCTCTTATCCTGAAGGTCATTTCAAAAATGAATAACATAGTGAAACATCAAAATTGAAAAAATAAAAATTTGTTTATAAACTTTTGGTGCAGAATGGGCCGCGTGTATGTTATTTTTTGTAAATTTTTGCCACTTTTTTTCCATTTAAGTAATAATAATTTATTTTTCTGTTCTTAGTTTTAGCATATTTTTTAAAAAATATACTAAACAAATCTAAAAACAACAACAAAAAATCCCCATATCTCCATTTTTTTTTAAAAATAATTTTCGCAAGAAGTCGGATACCTTAACCAAAGGATTATTATATAAAATGTATAGTCATTTCTTCTTACACTTCTGTATACATTTTGACTTATTTCTCATCAGATCCTTATGACTCGTCATAAAAAAACCTTTTCGGTGAAGAATTTCCACCCATACTTAAAATCATGACAGATGTACATCTTTTAATTCCTTTACCTGTTTTTAATGAACTTGTAAAATAGTAAATTGGTGATTCAGGATTAGATATACAGTAAAATACGCTTAACGCAAAAACGCTTAAGTCAAAATATCGGTTTCACGAAATAACACAACGGTCCCGCAAAACTACTATGTATTTTCTTTTTCTTAACACGAAATGAAAATCACTTAACACGGGAAGATTTCCCTTCTGGGAAATCTGTTAGAGAAAGTTTCTGAATAATTGGTCTGTTCTACTGTATCATCGGAAGAATTCGTTGTAGTAGAGCCGGAGTGGGCCTTAAGTCGATCGCGATCGACCGGTGGATCGTGTAATACCGGTCGGTTCCTGCTTGCCTCTGAAATCCCTTGTTTACCCGCAAACCCGGCTAGGTGTTTGGGAGAAACTGAATGATCAACAGACATGATTCCAATCTAATTAATTTATTGTTACCAAAATATCAATTAAACACAATAACAATCTAATTAAGATAGGCGCTCAATATAAACTACGTCGCACACTAATAAGCTAACTTCTAATTAAACAAGCTCACTTTACCTTTACTTTTTATGCAGCGGATCCTACACTTAAATCTTGCAGGAGATCTTTATGGGGATTTGCTCAATGTCGTCGGATCCACTCTCTGTAATCCTTCTTCCTGGACAACTCCAAAACCTCTCAATAATTCCACGATCCTTCAATCTTCAACTAACAAACTAACTCCCAAACACTTTGCTACCTCCAACTTGCCAAAACTCAAACTCGCGAAAACAGAATTTATATAATCTATTCATTTACATAATCACGCTTTCTTGGTCGACGAAAGTTGGTTGAATTAAAAATATTTTTCCCCAGAAGAGTTCCCAAGGTATTAATATAGTCGCGGATAGAACCGTCACAACCGTTAGCACATTTTGGGGTGATCACCTTTAATAAGACCTAATAATCATTCCATTATACGAAAGTTCAAAAATATCGTATTTATTCAAATCTAAGCCGCCATCGATTCTAAATCGTGCCCCAAATTCTGAACAAGATTTTTGCGAAAATTAAAAAATAGTCTAAAATGGTTTATTGATACCCAATTTTACGAAATTAAAATAAATTTAAAAGGAAAACTAATAAGAAGTGAATAATTAATTATTTTATCAGTATTACAAACTTTCAAATACATGCATGAAGTTGTAATTTTGGTCTAAATACCCCATCCAACCATTTTTTTTTCTCTTCGATTCTAAGCCACGCCCGATTTTCAGTAGCATTAACATTGGGGGAAAAGTACGGCTTGGATTCGAGTAAATACGGTATTTTAAAAAATAAGGAAAAAAATCGAACCATAAGAGAAAGTTTTGTTGAATAGAAAATGCACTTAATTCGTAAAATAGAAGTTCGTAAAATGGATGACCGACTGTATTGTATACTTTCTTTTAGCTCACTACACTGGGTGTGGACCGCAACACCCTGAAAAAATTAAAAGTAGCCCGTACCTTGGAAAAGTCTGCCCATCCCTGCACTAGAGGATGATAATGAGTTAATGATAATGTGTCCAGTTGTGGCAGACAAAGACATTTTGGAGTTTGTTTAAAGCTCAAAAAATATCAATGATGCAGATTTAAACGATGAAAAGGAAGGGAATAATGCAGCTTCTGTTCCCACGTCATCCGAAATAAGGAACATCATGAAAAGTAAGCTCATTTATTTATACGCACATTCCACTAGTAAAATGAATAACAAAATAGACGATATTGAACAATTTGTTGACAATTTTAATGCTAAAAAAGACAATACAAAGAAAAATATTAGATTATTTTCCAAAAACTCAATAAAAATGTTTTGTTTTTTAAAAAATTTGAAAATTTTGTATTAAATTTCATTAAGTTCTTGTTAAGGCCGTGGGTAGCCTAGTGGTTAGAGCATCAGACTCCAGACCAGAAGGCCTGGGTTAGATGCCCGACGCCACCAAATACTCCCCGAGTACAAACGGAGAACGTGCTCGTTAAATCAGTGGGTCCGAATGGTGTGCCCATCTTTAGTGTTGTCTGAGCAAAATCGTACTGTCACCTTCTTGGAGGCTCAAAGCTTAGGCTGACGACAGGCGTAAAATTCTAGCCCTTAGCCGCGATGAATTTCGTGGACCTTGATCTGATGTTACTGTCGATCAGGTGGCATAAGCAACAACAACAAGTTCTTGTTAATGTTTTTGTTTCATTCATTTTTATTAAGTACATGCGTATATACATACCTATGTGAGTAAAATAAACTCTAAAAAACTTAATTTTGTTGAATGTATGGGATTTTTTTTATAATATTCTTTAACACGAAATTCTTTTAACACGAAAAAATATTTCAGTTTCCTCAGTATCATGTTAAACGACTTTCCCTGTATAATTAACAGATAAAAACAAGGCAAAGTTAAAATATTCGAATTCTATAATTTATCTTTAAATAATCAATTTTAAATTTGTAATATTGTGTAAGTTCAAAAAAAAAAGCATTCTCTTTTTTTTGGATAAAAACACGAAATGGAAGATAAAAATCCGTAAAATACATATTTTTATATACATTGAATGTCTTTTCAATAAATGTCCATTAAAAGTAATATTGAATTTTGTAGGTGAATTGGTTACCTTCAAGAAATATGTAATTTCACAGAATGGGCATACAAATTTCTCAAATTTACCTTTGCCAACGAATTGAATACACGAGCATTATAATTCGTGCATTATCGTAATTAGACAAAAACTTTAACATGCTAATCAATATGGAAATTAACTAATTTTTCACCTTTGTTGGTAAAGACAAATCTTAATGCATGTGTAATGTGACAATTTTTTTTCAATATTTGATCAACTATAACTAATCTTAATTAACTAACCTCAATTTTATAATATGTTAGATCGCTTAAAGAAGCTACTTAATTTTTTTGGTGTTCCTTGTTTTGTTTTTCAACTAGCTTTATGACTCAATGAATTAAATGATAAAATTACACAACTCAGTACCTCTTAGTACATTTTTTCATTCTTGTTTCTACATCAGATCTGGAAAGCGAACAAAAGGATTTGCTACATATTCTAAAACGTATTGGTACTTACGTATTATAGCAACCACATTGGCGACAATATATGAAACGAAGCACATGGTTGCCAATTCAGCGCGTATGACACACACGAAATCGGGGTTGCCAACTTGGTGAGTTATCTTGAACGTTGGCATTGTTGCGATTATACGTAAGTACCAATATATTTTGTTACTTGTTCATTTACAACAATAGTGGCCTTAGGGCCGGACAAACCGTACCTCTGCCCGGTCGGTAAATTTCAAAGGTGGCATTTGGATGAAATTTGAAAAACAAATTTTTTTTTTACAAAAATTCTAATATATTTTGAGACATATTGTTGGGTGTGAATTTGGTATCTCATTTACCTTACTTCCTTATTTTGTACTCTGTATGTTTAATGTCAGTTTTCTTTTATGTTGAAACTTAAGAGATCGAGGCGGGAGTATATGTTAAATCATGAAATTAGAAATGTTTACAGATCTTTCACTAGTAACTTTCTCCCCATCCCAGAGTGAGGTCACAACGGACATTCCTTACACCCGTACGATGTCAGATGTCAGCTATTCAAAAGGGGACAGGGGTAATAAGAGGTTTTGGTAGATAGAGAACCACAGGAGATGCTTTATTTTAGTTTTGAGTATAATTAATATAAGTTAAAATAAACGCTTGTGATTACCACTATCAATAGGCTCTTTTTCGAAGAAATTGGCCTGCTGAAATAGATGATTCTCTCTCTTACATTTTGCTCGTTTGAAATAATTATGGTTCGGAGATTATGTGCTTAGTTTCGAATTTTTTATGTATTTTTTAAGACTTAAAATAACATATATATTGTTATGCTGCCTTTCTGTTAGCAAGAATTATTCAAGTTTTATAGGTGTGCATCAGTGTGAACAATTTCTTTTTAACACGCTTTTATAAGTTTCACTTGCATGTAACGGAATCTTAGAACTCGATTTTTACCCACTTTAAAAGATCAGATTGATTCGAAATTTCTCACACTTGTCAAGGATCGATGACAATACAATAATTTCATAATTTTGTTCCATTGTCCTTTTCAGGATCGTCAGGAATAAGGATAATCAGATTTGGCGACAGTTCCATATACCACTTCCAGATTTGGCGACTTACTGCATATATCATTTTTAAATTTGGCGACTAGTTCCATATACCATTTTCAGATATATGGCGACTAATTTCATACATCATTTCCAGATTTGGCGACTAATTTCAGATTTAGCGACTAACAGAATACGGTGTAACCCTGAAGCGAGTGTTTTGAATTTAAAGCTAATTATATGCAGGAATAAAAAACACTTGCGGTTAATAGAAATAAAACAAACAAAAAAGTGTTCTGTATCTGAGAAAGTGGAGGGTGGGTGTGTGTTAGCAATTTCTTACCATAATATAAACATTTTTCTGAAAATGAAAATGAAAAAAAGGCTTGTGCATGTGAAAAAAAATAATTTACGCTCTAACTGCTAAATATTTTTTATTTTTATAAAGCAATACGCTTTTAGAAGGGATTATACGAATTAACATGAAAGGAACACGTTTAAAAGGTGAAAAAACGATTGACACTTAATATTACCATGTTTTTATTAACTCGCTTTCTTTAATGTCTGTCCGGGTGGAATTTTGTAATTGATTTTAAACTGTGTGACTTTCCGAGGAGCTAGAGACTTGAAATTTGGACCATAGCTCAGAAGTGGATGACAATGCATGAAAATGTGAAAAAAGAAAACAAAAACGAAAAGGAGGAATTTTATAATTTTTAGTCAGTTATAAAAACATGCTACATTAAAATTTTTCTTAATTCGAATTTTTCCTTCTTAACACACTTTTATTTGTTTGACCTGTTCAAAAGAGACGGAATCTAATATAACGATACGGGACTCATCAGAGGCCTCGTAAACGGAGAGAATAAATACACTTCAGACCCGTTAATTAATATCCATTGAAGAGCAAGACTAATTCCACAGCCACGTAATTCCAGCTTCAAATATCAAACCCAAGGAAAAAATTTAACAATAAATAAATGATAGTTTAAAAAACTAAAAAACACGCTTTTATTGTAGTTCGAACTAAAAAAATGAAAAATAAATTATAGTTTGAAAAAAACTAAAAAACACGCTTTTATACTGAATCGAACTAAAAAGTAAAAAAATAATTCTTAATAAAGAATCAAATGATAAACGAGAAAATGAATGTCATTGGGGTAAAAGCGTGGGGTGTTCTATAAATGTATCAATTGTAAAATTTCTAACTTCAATTCCGAAAACCTGAATTAGTGTAAAAATGTAGTACAAAGCACCCCACGCTTTTACATCAATGACATTCATTTTCTCGTTTATCATTTTATTCTTTATTAAGAATTATTTTTTTTACTTTTAGTTCGATTCAGTATAAAAGCGTGTTTTTTAGTTTTTTTCAAACTATAATGTATTTAATTACAATTTTCTGCTTTGGAGAGAGGGGTAGCATTTTCCATTTTTGTCCGGGGCGGCAAAACTACTAGAGCTGGCCTAGACAGCTGTTATAACAAAACACATATTCATTACTTAAGTGTAAGAAAAGTTCGAATTATATTTGTTCCACTGTCTGCTAGCACAGATTGTCTGTTCCTGAGTCGGCAATTTCTCCTTTTAATTGTAAGCGGAGATTCTCTTCACACACAATTAAATGATTCTTCCTCATAGAAAATGAAAATTCGGTAGATTCTAGAAAAGATGACGGTTATAGTAAAGAAAAAATCCCCCAACATCAAGATAAAATCTCTTTTCTATGTAAATGGTAATTTCAAACTGTAATTTTTGGGGTCTTAATATTTCATTTAACCACGCTTTGAAGATAAATAGATGTGAAAATGAAATATTTTTATGGAATTATATCGGAATTTCGATACTTTCATAGTTTTATACTTAATAAAAATTGTCTGATGATTTCGCACAATTCATGGAAATATCTTAATTTTAATCGTTATGAACGATAAAGTGTCTATATAGCTATTAATTTGTCGCAAAATAGATCAAAAAGGTCCAAATATTTTTTTTCAAATGATAACATCACTTATTATTTTGTGATTTTTTATTATTAAATTATTTTGAAACTGAATCTGACGTAAGTTATTGAGCCCAAATCAACCATTCCTAAATAAAATATAGCATATTTACAAACAGATTTTTTTTTCTATTAATATCATTCTTGAGCCATATGAGGGTTATTGATGATAGACTTAGTTTTGAATTTAAGTCAGGTGATGAAAACAGAATCTGTAATGTAAGGATAAGAAGACCACAAAGGTTCAGGTACTGTGATCTTATTTCAAGTAGAAGTTAGAGAGTTAAATTATTAGCAACGTGGGGCCAATATAAAGGATTTAAATCCCTTCTTCCCCATAACCCGGCTAGAGGTGTAGGAGGAACTAAAGGATCAGAAGACATGATGAACTTCAATTATTTATTTATCACTATATTCAACTCAGACACAAATAATACTCTAAATAGGATAATTTTGATCAGTCAGAGCACGAAGGCGAGACAAGATGGTGTGGGGATAATATATCCGATCATGCAGTCTACCCAAACGATAACTTATACAAAGCTTAGTTAATTTAGAACCGTGCTAATAATTTAACTCTCTAACTTCTACTTGAAATAAGATCACAGTACCTGAACTCTTGTGGTCTTCTTATCCTTGCATTTATTTTAACACAGCTCCAACAGTTCAACTAAGCACTTCTCTAAGATTCCAAGATTTCGCTTCGTACACTGTTTACGTATACGTTTTACTGCCGATTTACTAAGCTTCTCATCTATTCACTTCACATCCAAGATATCCTCACTTCACTAACCTTCAATTCTCATTTCACTAACCTCCCAAACTCGCGAATACAGAATAAACATATTAAACATAATTTGCATAATCACGCTTCCTGTCCTCAGAGAAAGTTGGTTGAACAAATGATGGCCCAAAAGGAATCCACAAGGGGTTAGTAGAAGGAACCGTATAGATCCGTCACAAAGTACGGGCATAACGATCCCAAGGTATTTTCAAATGATTTTTTTTTCCTTTTCTCATAGGTATTACTGTCTTTAGTAAACGCGAGAAATGTTCTAGATCAAGGGAGGCCAACCCGCGGCCCTCTTTGAATAGTTTTGCAGCCCGCGAGATTCATTACAACTTTACAAAACTCAATTATTTTGTGCAATCTTTTTGTTTTTAGTGTATTGTTTTGTAACAAATATATTCCATAACTGTTTTATTATGTTGCTTCTCTGTTTTTATACATACTTAGAATTAAGCCCTGTTGCATTGCAGTGATTCCCGCAGCATTACGTTTAATTCTTGTAAATTTACCGTGCCGCTTATTGCTAGAGCTAGGTATATTTGATCATTGCATTATTATTATTAAATTACCTATGTGTGTATACTTGAAAAATAATGAAAACAATAATAATAATTCATTCCGTTTTAAATTTTCACTCCAATAAATGTTCTTAATGGGTCCAAATCTAATATAAAAAGATATATATTTTTATATGCGGTCCACGGGATTATAATATTTTTCCGAAGTTGCCCGCAAGGTCATTTGGGTTGGCCACTTCTGTCCTAGATGCATTCATTATTTTTTTCTTTGTTTTTGACTTTTCTTCTTGTCATTCCAACTGTCTTTCCTCTCCTCATCCCTTTTAAAATCCTTCCAACATTATAAAGATTTTGGATGCTTACGTATTATCGCAACCGTATTGGCGACATTATATGGAACGAAGCATATGGTTGCTAATTCAGCACGTACAACACATGCAAAATCGGGGTTGCCAAAAAAATTGGTGAGTTTTCTTGAACTTTGGCATTGTTGCGATATTACTTAAGTACCGAATTTGGCCTAGATTTCAAATCCCGGAAAGGGGGGATCTATTACTCAATACGTGCTTGGAGCAAGTTGGCCAAATATAACCCTTACAACAATAAAACTCGCCAACTAACCATAAGTCTGACGTCCACTAATTAATATGTGCTTGGCGCAACTTGACCAAATATCAACCTTACGCCAATAAAACCAGCCAACTGAATATTTGCTTGTAAGCTTAATTCTGACGTATAGCTCCTCTCATTATTGATATTTATCTATTCTGGTAATCAAAATTCAAAATTATGTTAAAAATCAAAGGAGCATTTTAAGATTCAATGAACTTTCCCTTTCACTTTAAATATTTTTTCACTCTAAATTTATTTTAGAATTTTCATTACGCTTCAATTATTGTGAAGACTTATTGTAAAAACAAACATCTCAGAAACTGCATTTTATTTACACGAAAAAAATATTCAAAAGCATAAATCATCTAACTACAGAGTACTACTGGCTTGCGTGTTTTATTCCCTTTCTTTGTCCAGGAATTCAAGTTGAGTGCTCGCGTCAAAAAACAGCGTGGTCATCATCTACACAACACCTAGCGTGACGTCCAAGCCAGAAAATCAAAAGCACTTGTGTTGCTTCACAGAATTTGAGACGATTTATTGGTGTAATTTAAAGTCAAATCATCTTCTCTGGACATCAGGAATTTCAAGGTAACTGTTAAAATAAACGTCACGTTTTTCCCCTCCTCTCGTTTATGAAATGGATTCATGCAATAAAAATGTGTTCTGAAAATCATACTAAAGATAAATTCGAGGAAATGGTTTTATAAAACAATTTCTTCTCAGAAAACCAAATATAGTTTTAAAATTTGCATACGCTTCACATCTATACTTCAGCAACATTTTAAGATGCAAAAGGTTTTATTATTGCTATACGCGTCTTAGGTGAATTATTACATTGCATTTCGCTTTCATTTTTTTTTTTTCATTTAAGAAGTCTAAAAAATACTTGAAAGAGTTTTTTAACGTGGTCATTTTTAAATGTTATTGAAATTGAATGCATGGAAGTATGTACAGTTCGTTCAATTATTTTTTATCAAAAATTTATGTTTTCAAAAAAGATCCTCGGAATTTTATTTGTGTTTTCAAAGTTGAAATAAGAAATAAATATGAAAATAAATTTCTTTAATTTCTTAATTATTTGAAGATGCGTTATGTTAGAATAAGTGCAAGATTATGAGTTCCTATTTTTAGGTTTATTTAAATCTTTTTTACATTATGCCAGAATGGTATATTCCAAATATTAAAAAAGTGCTCTTGAAGTGAAATTTTTGAGCTTGTCTTTTAGGCATCATATCGTCGAAAAATTTCGCCAAACGAAAAGACATCCCCAATTCAAAAAAAATGTCACTATCGTTTTTATTACTGTATTTAAATGTAACAGAGAGAGTTTATACTATATTGGCCGTATATCCCGGGATTTAATATACGGCCAATATAGTATAAACTGATTTGATGAAATTGGTCAACTTCATAAAACGCAAGTGCCATTTTTTATTATTTAACTCAGTGAAATATAGTTATGAAAATTATAAGTTTTCTTATTTCATCTTTTTAAAACTGTTTGCTAGGCGAAAATTTTAGATTTATCTTTAAATAATTATCGAAATTTTGAACGGAGATGCTGTTAATAAATGAATATTTAGTAAATGGTTTAGTGACAATGCTCTTTGTTTCTTAAGTATTCCACAAAGGGGAGGCAGTAATTCAATAAGAGGGCTTTGAGCCTTAAAATTAAATAATATATGTACTTATATATATATATATATATATATATATAGTGCCGAAAGTAAAACACGAAAATAAAATTTATTTACAATTTCATAAATTCCTTATTTAAAACTAATCAGAATACAATTAAAAAGCAACATGCTTTTCATATAATATGTACATTTAATAACGTATGCAAAAATTTAAAAAGCTTTCTGAAAATTTTATTTTAATAATTAAGTATGTAACTTATTTAAATGGTTCTCAAATTTAAAAATATTTTTCTTTTCTAAAAAAGGATTTTTTTTTCAATCAAAACTATTGAAATTGTTTTGAGCAATTATTAGTACATTATACTGACTGTTTAATAATAAAAATAGATAGTACACATAATTTGGAGACTTATATATATATATGTGTGTGTGTGTGCGTGCGTGCGTGTGTGTGTGTGTGTGTATCTGTGTACAACAGTTTAGTTATCTCCAACATTAAAATAATCAAAATACGGGGTTGAGAAACAAAAGAAATTATGACAAGATCAGAAACTGAAAATCTGAAGAGATGTTATAATGCATGCATAGCTTTTTTTTTAGAGTAATCATCAATGTGCAATGAGCTTGTGACTAAAATACCCTGCTGAATTTGAACCCATGTTCTTATCTGTGAATATAAACCATCTGCTTAATCTGTTGTTATTTTCAATAAATATCCGATAATTTTTTTTTTTTTGCCTATATCTTACATCAAGTACTAAAAATCTATTTAATTATCATTATAGCTTATTATGAACTAGCTGAAATATCCGTTCTTTGCACGGGTTATATTTAAAAAAAAAAATAAAATTCGGCTATTATTACAAACAAAATATTTTAAGAAGAATTAAACCTGGTGCAAGATGGTATTTTTATCTCATTTTCATTTGTTCATTTCATTTCAGTTTGGTCCTATTCTGCATCATCAAATGATATAAAATAGGACCAGTATTACAAAGATTTTTTTCAGATAAAAAAAAAGAATGCCGCGAATTAACATTACAGGCATAAAGAACAAAATTTATTTGTGTGTCGCTCTGAATTTTGAAATGATTAGTTTTTTGTTTTCATAACGGATATGCTTTTTATTATTCTTTGAATTCATATCAACATTGGAATATTTTTATATTTGAAAAAAAAAAGACCCAGTTTGAGGCATATTTGTTTTTTCAATATAATGCTAAACTATCAAATAATATTCATCATGCCTATTTTTCTGCAGATATATGGGCACCCCGACTAATATCTGAATTCTGTTCGAAAAAGAACTCATACTTAAAATACAACGTTTATCTTTAAATGTACCTCTTTGCAAACTTCAATTAGAAACTATCTTTCATAAAATAATTATAAAACACACAGACGCGTGTTTCCATTCGTGTTGAAATCCAGCCACTGTGTAGGAAGTCCGAACCAGGAAGAAAAAAAAGGAAAAAATGGGTACCATATTAAAAATATATTCGTCAATTGAACGACATTTTCTACTCCACTGACTTTTATCGGTTGTTCCATTTGGTCCGTGAAGGCATAGCAGAAATATACGCAGCAGTAAAGCACTGGATTTCGAAGAAGAGAATCGGTCATTTTTCTGATTAGCAGTCGTATTTTTTCTGTTTATTTGTTCTCTGTGTCATGCCTATGTGCACTCAAAGTTGCGCACATATTTTCAATCGGTACTAAAACTACAGGGTGTTTCTAAAGTAACTGACCATTTAAGAGAAAAAGTCGAACGATGACTTTTCTTTACCAGGTTGTATGAATCACACCGAAAGAGAGAAATTGCTGACGAATCGGGCATCAACAAATAAAGGGCGTCTATACCTGCAATGAAAAACAGCCAGTTTAATTTCCTCGGCAAATGTTATTGAGTGAATTTTAAAAAGTACATATTTGTTTCCGATATAAATAGGAGAGTTATGTATAATTCATTTAAAATGCAACTTTTTGCCAGCTTACAAGAATGTACGTTGTAGTTCTGCTGATTTAAAATCATTTACAAGATTTAATCTATTCATGAGGAACTTTCAGATTTTCATGATTAAATCTATAATTATTATTATCCTTATCTTATCTTAATTCTATTAATCTTCAATTCGTTAGAAAAATTATATTTCATTATGAGGGTGGAAATATTTTCAAAATGAAAGGCTGCATAACGTTATTTGGAATGTAATAAAGCTACATCTAAGAGACTTCAATTAAATGCATTCAAAACGTGCAGTGTTCCTTTGTAATTCCATTTTATGAGGTTCCCATAACGTATTAAAATGAAACGAGATACTCATCATTGTGCAATTAATGTGCAATGTACATGCAATTGCTCGTACATTGTGAGGGCAATTAAGGCCCCCTTGATGGAGCTTATTTTGAATTATTTGACATCACATACTCTGTGATAATACCAATAAAAATTTTCTTGGTACCATTGTGTGTTCTTTTCTATGAGCTGCTAGCTTTAGATAGTAATTATCAGTTGCTTTTGTAGTACTTTAGCTTAAGCGATTTTTATCAATGCACACACACGCACAATATCCATAAAGCATGATCCTTATACTCTAATAGATTATGGTATACTTTCCTGTGTGTATCCATCTTTGAATTCGATAATTCCTTTGTCCTGGATTTCAATTAATCACATTTCTGTGACACTTCCAATAATCTTTTTTTAAAAAATGCGTTTGATGAATAAGATAGTGAAAATAAGGAACTTTTTTGTGAAATCATGACTTCAGGATTTGTATATTTTTCTAGTATTTGATGTCATTCATGTTTATTTGCAGAAATTTTTTTTTCCTTCTACATTTCTACAGCACTCTAAACTATTCTTGAATGAACATAAAAATTGGGAAGATTAACAGTGAAAGAGTTGTTGAATTTTATAAAATTTTACGATCGAGCATGATTTAAAAATAAAGAATTATATTTTAGTAAATGCTTTTTTACTATGTAAAAAGTCCATTTGGAAAAAAAATGGGTTTTAATTTTAAATGTTTTGTCTTGTAATATTTTGGTGGTATCGACATTACTTTCAGCAAATTGAATTGTTGAATATTAGAATGTGAAGCAACGTCCGTAAATGGAACAATCATCGTTGTAAACTTCGAAAGAGGACTATTGGCAGCCACTTATATGGCAAGGTAATCACAAACAGGCTGGATCTAAATATAATACCGGCCATTTCAAGCTTTGATCTCCAAGGTATTCATCAACACCCCTACCTCAGTGAGATTGGACGGTATCCTCCATTACAATAAATTCATCACCAATAACATCAACATATTATATAACATAGACAGCACACACATAAGGATGTACTGATAAATTGCAATAGCCATAGGTCAATGTGACCATCCAGAAAAGATTCCAATTCTAAACCATGACTCTACCTCCTTGAAAATTGCGTTAAATTGATAGTATTTGATGTCTCATTCTTTTCAAATTAGTATACAAATGAAATCTCTAAAGAAGCACCGGACTGTCCTGCGAAGAGTACAGAAGAACAGGTATCCTTATCTCTCAACTAACATAAATAGATACCAATAGCGTATACAGACCTCCTTTATGAGAGGGAGGCGGTTATATTCTAAAAACACTTAAGCGAAGTCCCCGAAACATAATCTGCCACGCTAAAAATTAAAAATATGTTGATCTTTGGGTGGTGGGAGTTGAACCCTCAAATATCAACCTTAAGTACATCACTGACGGATATTAATAAGTCTTTGATTAAGAGGTATTCACGTGAAAAAAAGTCATCTTCATCACTCGTCATCGTAACAAATCCAGACACGGGATTTTAGGGTTGTTTGCAACCCGTATGCCCGCTTCAAATGAAGGGATTTACATAAGTATCTTGCAAGAGTCCTTTATTGTAAAAGTGACTTTGCCTCATAGAAAAATACAGTCATCCCTGTTGCACCACACATTAATCTAAAATGAACTTATTTATAGTACTGCTCCACCTCCGAGCTGAAAGAGCTAGAAAAATAATCAAAGAGCGGCTTGGAACAAGTCCAGCTTATACTGAATTTTTGGATTTAGATTGATTTCAGAATCTGTGGGCAACACTACGAGACACTGTAAAATGTCTACCAATATCAGCTTGTGATAATTCCAATCCCAACTGTCCCTCATCTTAACACACTACTTCTCTTAATATGTATAATTAATATATATTTTATATATATTATTTTATATATATTTAATATATTCTTTTAATATATGTTTTAAAATTAAAGCTACTATTATTATAAATTTTAATCCCCTCCCCCTGCCTGTTAAAATAACAAAACAAAAAAAAATGTTTTAAATGTTTTTTTTTATCGTCTTTTAAATTTCATATCGAATTAAATTCAGCAAAACATCAGTTCGAGAACTTTTTAAAAGTAGAGGATGAAACTATTTAGCATTGTAAATTTTAGACATAAACTTCATGTTAATAAAACGTTTGTACATCAGTTGAAAATCTAACGTATGATTTATTTTTTTCAAGAACATAAAAGCAGTTAAATGATCCAGAAAACTGCTACGAGGAAATAAATTTAGAGTTGTTAAAAATTATGTATCTCGTTTAGTTTCTTAAATCCAATTTTTTAAAGTAGGGGAGGGGATCAGACATAAAAAATGTAACCTATTCTAATATTTTTTTTTATTATTCCGTAAAATAATCTGTTTAATACTTTCAAATTGAATACACTCAAAATGTTTCGTTTCATATTTCAAACTGACTGAAAAGTTTCATGATCCACTAATGCAACGTAATATACGATTATTAAATGTATGGCTTCTTACCTTTTGGGGATTAAAGAAAAGTTGAGGCTAATTTCCCGTATGTGTAATTTAGTAAAGTAAATTTTGTTGAATAACATGTGGACTACGTGCTGAGAACTTTCAAATTGAGTAAAAAAAATTTAATAATCGTCGCAATGCAAATAAAACTAGTAATTTGATGCATACGCGGCTCACTTCTTTTATACTAGAACGTTTATATATAGTTTTAGAAAAATTCATATTTTTTTCAAAAATGCAGACTAGAAATAAAGAAGATTAGTGGTAATGGCTCTATTAACTGATTATTATCCCTTCGTGTCACGTGAGAGTTAAATGTTTGCCAGAAAGGATTTTCCCGCCCGTATTGAGTTCTTAATGGAATTAATGGTCGAGGATTTTATTTTTATTTTAAATCTCTTTTAAGTAATATATTTTTTCTCTCTCGCTCCTTGGATATTTTGCTGAATCTCTATAGATTGAGTACTTTTTAAAATTAAATATTGATTACTTGCATTATGCTACGCTGTATTATAATTTACAATTGAATTAACTTCTATTATTTGACTTGTACGTTATCTTGACTAAAAAAATAAGCATAGTAGACTTTTGACTTCAAATCAATATTTTTATGTAACTTTTAGCTACGCTTATTTTAATTAGGAGTTATTTTCTTCTCATTTATACCACTACATGTTAAATTAAGCTTTAAAATTGTACCTGAATTTTGTTTTCAAGTGAAGGATTTATTTGAACTTAGATAAAGTGTCTAAGTGTTCCTTGTAATTAATAAGTTCCCCATATTATATATAACTACAGTTTTTTAATTGGTCCCGATATCTTATTAATTTTGTAACATTCTTCTGTTGTTCTATTACGCTAAAGTCGCAATTTACAATATATCTTATTATCCTATTACTTTCAGAATATATTCCACGTGTTTATTGTATTTCTATAATGTATTTCATAACCCTAATACGTTTATTCCACTACCTTACTACATTTGTATTATATTCTACTATCCTGTTATAGTTAGAATATATATTCCTGATTTATATATATATATATATATATATAAATTACTTTGCGAGTTTATTATATAATACGGCTTACTTCTGAATGAACCCTACTCTCCTATTAATTTAAGCAATTGAATTTTCATAATACTTTTGATGTTACTTTCAATATTACTATCTATAACTTTTGATCGATATTTTTAAATTCAGCCAAATTTTTTAAATGATATAAAAGAACTAAAAGAAAAATATTTCAGAAAAAATTTAACTTAATTAAGTTTTAAAATCTACTGTAACAATATACATAAAAAAATTTGAATAAAAATTTGAAAAAAATTTTATTTACATTTTTTTTTGCTCCAGAAAGCACAGATAGCAAAGTTCGTTCCGAAAAGAAGCGATCAATTCGACGTCTGAAAAGAACTGATACTTCGGAACGTGCCAGCGTTTCGGTAGGGGAAAAAAACCGATAGTTCCAAATATTTCGGCATTCTCAAATGAACCGATAATCTGGAATGATCACAGCTCATTGTTCAGGGAATTACGGATTTTGGTCCTTTTGCCCGTATAGATTTGTTTTCTTTAACTCGTATAGTATTTGTTTACCGTAAAATCCGGCGAAAAACGTGCACTTATAGCTGCATTTTTTAAATTTTGATGCATATTCATCGTATAACACGCGCACCTACTTTTTGACGAAGACACCTGAAATGTTTGTATGCACTGCTCTTATTTTTTTAGGTCATTTGTTCTAGGTACTATCCCAGATGGCTTTTGAAAGATAGTATACATCTAGAATTACCACGTTTGAGGTTCATAAGATATGCCATTTCTTATAAACGAACAGTATTTTGATATATGTAGAAGTCTAATTTTCTTTATGATCATCACTTTTTTTCTTCAAGTTATCATTTCGGCGTATAATACGCATCCACAAATTTAGATCTTATTTGTTGTGTTAAAAGTGCGTGTTATATACGCCGGATTTTACGCTAGGTTTATTTTATTCTTACTTATTGATTTATATTATACATTATATTATTGTTGTTGTTGTCGTGTAGGACAGAGTGCAAAGGTGTATATAACAAAATAAAGATATAGTCAAATATTGCCAAAGGCGTGAATCACTGCCGTGGCAACATCCATAGCACGATCCGAGTATAGGATGTCCATGCTGTAGACATTGTCTATCTTAAAAAGGGCACCAACAATGGAAGGACAGCTAAAAAGGTGTTTGTGATCCAGTTGCTTGCCTGGGCAGTGCCTGCATTCCACATATGATCTGGATCCATCAAGCAGAATCTCCATGCCCTTAAAATGTTTTGTCCTTAGTCTGGTTATTGTTGCTGTAATTTCTCGGCTATAATTTAATTCTGGCAGCGAGAATTTTTTTCTTGGGTGACTGGAGTACAATAGTCCCAACGTAATTTCATGCGTGTCGTAAAAGGCAACTAAAATAATCAGAAGTCCAACCTCTCGGGGCTCTGGCAATTATGACAGGTGCAATATATTGTGATATTAATAATACATTATATTTCATCTTGTTTACTCATTTATGTTTATCTTTTATTTTTGTAAATTTATTTTATTATTTATTTTATTGTTTATTTCAATCCTTTCCTTCCAGCATTTTTTCCCTTCTTTTCTTTGTTGAGGTTAGATTTCCCCCACTTCTTTTAGATAAGTATGTGTCAGTATTGTTGGTAGATTACCTTTAATTAGTTATGGTATTAGCTTGTAGATTAGACATAATTGATAATTTTTTCTTTGGTTGAGAGCAGATGAAACATTCGTTTGTCAAAAATTTTCTTCTGCACATTAAGATGGAATCTGAAGTATCCTGTCAAATGCTGGGGATCTGGTCTTCCCGAGAAGCTTGTTCAATAGTTTTAATCCCCCTTTTTTGTGAGTCCTTCCCGCTTCTTGGGTGATAAAAATACGGCGATGGCTTCCAAACTTAGTGATGGTTGAGAAGTGCCGACTGTTCCAAAAAGCAATACCATTGGCGAGAAAAGACAACTGTAAAATAAATCCATGATTGTAACGGGAAGCTTAGGTCAGGGACGTTTCAAACCTCCCTGGCGCCCTAGGCACTTCAAATTGTTACGTCCGCCCCATTTCCAGAGCAACCCCTCCGTCTGCAGTTTTTCCCTGGCTAGTTTTAGTTTCAGATGGATTTTTCCTTCACTCTCTACTCTTTTTCCTTTATTTATTGTTGCTCTTTGGAGAGTCCTTCCATTATCCACCACCTACAGATCCTCCTTCTCCTAGGCTGGCAACCATACAGAAAAGATAGTGGCATGGTTTGGCTACTCTTGTTTATTTCTTACCTATTTTACGGCATCACTGACAGATTAGATTCCAAACGCACACACACGGAACACTATTACAGTAGAACGTCGTTTATCCGAACATTTATTATCCGGAGCGTCAAATATCCGGACCAAAGACCGGATACGTTTTCGAACAGTGCAATGCTCAACAGTTGTTTCGCGTGCGGCCAAAAGTGACCGGAAAAATCTAAGATGAGGGATAATTATGAAATTTCAGTTGTGTGATTTGGTAAACATCTACGCAGATTATTAGGTCAGTTTGTTTCCAAGGGAGGGGGTGTATACGTGCTCTTTTATTGAGTTTTGTTGGTGTAGAAACCAGGATGGCATGTGATGCAGAAGACTGGATTTCAAATGCTAAATGATGACGAGATTGTGACTTCCGTGCAAGAAGAATCCAACCCTGTCGACGATGAAACGGATGAAGACGAGGGCAACAACAACAACGAAAGTAGTAAGGGTCCATCAAATGCTGACGCGTTTCTGCGTTAGAGGCAGCTATGGAGTGGTACGAACAATACTCAGACTGTTGTCCTACTCAACTTCTGTTGTTCAAGAGAATCAGAGACCTTGCAGTGAAAAAACGAAGGTGTACAATGGTACAGCGAAAAATAAGTGGTTATTTTCCACAATAAAGGTAAAATTGCGACATTTTGCACCTATTTTGTTTTTTCTTTTTAAACACGTTTCTCGCATGTGATGAATTTCAACATTCGTATAGTATCCGGTTTCATATACTGCATGGATCGTATTCGGTTTTCTTTTATCCGAACAATCGCTAATCCAAATGGTGTCCAATCCCAATTGATTCGGATAAACGACGTTCTACTGTATATACTCGAACAAGTGAAACAACGCCCACCTATAGTCAGAACTGATCTATTGGAAATTTTTATCGCTGCTTTTAAAGTACGCAATGTTCACAAAAAAAAAATTAACCCGCTCAAAATTTTTCCGATTCATGTAAAAACTCAAATAAATAAAATTGACATATATCATTTTCATTCATAGCTAAGTCATTTGTGCTCTACTACTACTGGAAAATATAGCTAAACTATAGACGTTATTTCACTTGAGGTATCCGACTACCCTAAAGTTGTGAAGTTTGTCAAAATTTGACACATTTTTTGTTATGATTTTATTTTATAGGCCATCCTATTAGCTTTTTAAAAACACCAAATTTATTATTTTACGTTCACTACAACAAAACCTACAAGTGTTTTAGTAAAAGCAGATGCTGTTACTTAAAGCAAGATATGTCATACTTTAAAACTCGTTTATCTCGAAATCTGTTTTTTTTTTTTTTTACAAAATGCTCCAACGGGGCCAACGATTGCTGAAAAAGTTTTGAAAATAATTAACTGAAAATTCTGTGTATGTTCTGTATAATAGTCGAAGTATTTTAACCTTCAGATTTATCAATCACTGTTTTATTACAAAATTTACAGTCCCTTACATTAATATAATCACTGTTTTTTTAAGCAATTTCATATAACAACTACAATAAACTGCTGTAGTTTTTGTAAAAATTAAAATATCTCTTATTCTGAAGGTCATTTCAAAAATAAATAACATATATATAGCAACACATCAGAATTGAAAATTTGAAAATTTTTTCATAAATTTTTAAATATATTTTTAAATATATTTTCCTTAAAATGTACAAAACAAATCTAAAAACAATAAAAAAACGCCATATCTCCATTTAAAAAAAAAAAGTTGTCGCAAGTAGTTGGATACCTTAACATTGTAAAAAATCAAGGGTAAAATTGATATTGATATTCTTTAAATCAATAAATAAATAAGTTAATTGATTTTGATAGTATTATAAACATAATTATACAGATTTTTAGTTATGAATATGATTTTACATATCCCATAAAGTTATACAAAAAATTTAAGTGCCTGTGTAAATCTCAATATTTAATCTAATTTTACGTATTGATGGCCTATTATGTATTCTTATCCAAGTCTCTTGGATGGTGAACATATAGAAACTAAATGGAATTAATTTTCTTCGTAAAACTGTAGAAAAAATTCAAAATGAGGTACATAAATTGTTCATAAGATCATAAACAATGGAAAGAGAAAAATATTGTTGATATATGAGAATTTTATTTAGTATTAGTGTTATATAGT
The DNA here is from genome assembly GCA_019973975.1 of Trichonephila clavata. Taxonomy (NCBI): domain Eukaryota; kingdom Metazoa; phylum Arthropoda; class Arachnida; order Araneae; family Nephilidae; genus Trichonephila; species Trichonephila clavata. The sequence continues at coordinate 47,700 of BMAO01012843.1, forward strand.
TTCTACAACTGAAATTCGAAATTATGCTATAAGGATGACCAAGATATCATTATCTTCTGAATAAATATTTTCATCTCGGAAGTGAGAAAAAATAACATGTTAACTATTATTTAGCTAGTTTATAAACTACAACCTTGACTGAAAAAATCTTAGATAACAAACCACTCTTTCCATATTGTGTATTTCTTCAGAATATTTGCATAAATAAAAGAATAATAATATAATGTCTTGAAATTCAGTATTTAGAAGGCAGTCTTTTTATTTCTTCGCTATAAAGCATGACAAAAATATTTTTAAAAATGTATGAAAAGCACTAAAAACACATTGAAATATAAAAAAAGTCAATAATTCATACCAATGAGTATTTATCTTGAGTAATAAAGCTGTAAAATATCTTAGATAATAATTTAAATAACTATTATCTGAATTTTATTTTTATAACTTATAAAAATATTTTTCTGTACGTAATACATTTTCAGACAGATTTTACTTCGTCCTGAAAAATACCATAAAATCCTTCTCTAATTATACATAAGTCATCTTTCTGTTGAACAATGAGTTGTTTTCCTAAGTTACGTACAAAAATATATCATTTTCTTTTTACAATTGTGGAGCAATATTTTACGTAAAAATAGCATATATTCATTTCAGCAGGAATTCTTAAATTGCTTCTTTTCTGACTTGACCCAGATGGGGACAACAAACTTTAAGAATTACGCTTGGTATTTCAAAACTTCTAAATGAAACCCGAAATAAATTCATCACATTAAAAAATTTAATTTAATGATACAGCACCTCTTTTTAAATTTAAAATGAGTTCTTTGTGATATTTTTAAGTTAGATTTATTTTCAATACAGTCTTTATCGTTTTTCTGTGACAGAAAAAAAATATTAAAACACCTTTAAAAGTACCAAATAAAAATTATTATTATCCTACATGAAATTGATCTGATGAAATTAACTATGATGAAAAATAATGAACAGTACTACACGTGAAATAGTAGTCAGAGTCAGAACGAAACATGGAGTGAAAATGTAGCTTTTGGAAGCTCATGAACAGTGGCGTAATTAGGTATCCAAAGGCCCTGGTGCAAAAAATAAAAAACGAGGGCCCTATCTTGGTTGGATTTTATCAAGTAAAATAGTAAAAATGTATTAGTATTTTAAATATACAAAGCTACTTTAACCCGGCACTTCACGCGCTAAAAAAACGATCTTAACTTCACGCGCAGGGTATCTCATACCCGAGGGTGTTTACATTGTGTTTTAACCGTAAAATTTACATACAAAGGTGAAAAAGGAAGAAAAGTCGGAAATACAATATTTTATTACACTTTTCTACGTAAATTTAGTTTTTTTTTTTTTTTTGTTCTTTTAATTAGGGCATTCAGTACATTGTTTATAGTCTCCTTTAGTCTTCATCGGGAGTGAGTGCGATGTTTTCACTGGATCTTAATTTTTTTTAAAAATTCGTAGAAGCATTGGATGCTAGTTTCTTCATTCTTTACATTCTTCTGTAAATCAAAATCCACAACAATTCAGAAATCAGCTTCTGGTTCAATGTTTAGTAGGTAGTTTCTGACTACTTAAGAAAATAATTTGCGCATTTATTGTCGCAACGTTCAACAACACAAAAAAAATATTGTTATAGGCTAAAGATTACATTTTCTAGCCATTGAATATGATGAGGTCATTTTATCAAGGACGATAATTGCTCCCTCAGTTAAATTATCTGGATAGATATCAAGAGGTATCATAATTGCTATTTTACTCTTCATCATCCCCGCGAAGTCTTTCTTCATCCGAAAATATTATTGCACTATTTCTATTAAACACTGCATGTATTAAATTACTTAATATCACATTTCTTCATCATAACTACAATAATACGCCATTGCATAATATTTTAAACCCTGCTCATGCATTTAGAACTGTAACGGCGATTCACACGCAGGATATGACATACCCGAAGAGGCCTGTATCCAAAAACATACCTTTAGAATTTGCCTATAAGCTAAGGCCCCTCAAAGGATATGACCTTAAAGTCAGCTACACGAGAAATTATTCATTTTCCAAAAACGGTTTAGATGAACTTTTGAAAAAAGTTAGGCGCTGGGTATGATATGCCTGCGCGTGAAGTGCCGGGTTAACATCAGCCAATTATTTTGCTTTGTAGAACCTAGGAAAGCAAAGCTACATACTACTTATATGTATGTAAATTAGTTTTCTTGTGTGAACTTTAGTGATTGTTCATGTTCGATTTGACACGTAATAGACAGGAAATAATACAAAAAATATGCTTCAACAAGAAAATGTAATGTAATATTATTATAATTATTTTTTAAAAAAAAACACCTCTGCGAAATAGCAAAGGAGGGGGGGGGGGGGCAAAATTACATCAGTCTATTGCAGATACTACATTGCGAAACATTAAAACAGGAAAATAGCTTATTTTAGGGGAATTCCCTATAGTTCAAACTTACTTCGAACTAAGTAACCCTGATTAGGGTTATGTTGCACCTTTTATATCTTAAATGTGGAAGAAATTATTGCAAGTTTTCGGCTTGCTTGGTCGTCAGGGTTCGAGGGTCCCCTGAGCTTGAGAGCCCCGGTGCATGGCATTGCCATAGTCCATTGGTATAGCTACGCCACTGCTCATGAATAATACTCACTTGACCATCGCCATGGGATAGAGCTACTTGTGGGGAAAAACAGTTTATTTTGTGATTCTGTAAATGTAAAGTTGTGACGGATCTATACGAGGCTCTCACTAATACCTTGGAGACTCTTCGAGGGAAACATTTCTTTCAAGCAACTTTCACCGAAGGTAAGAAAACGGGATTATGCAAATTAAGTTTATTATATAAATTCTGTATTGGCGAGTTTTGAGAGTTAGTGAAGGGAGGATAGTGAGTCATTGAAGTGCGAATCTAAGATTATTAAAGGGAGAATTGAAGATATCCAAAGTGAGGATCACTCGGATGTAAGCTGATCAAGACAACTATTAGTGTTCAAGGCCTCATCTGTAGGACTCCTGACTGACAAAAGTTCAGGTATTGTCTGTATTATTCAAATAGAAGTTAGAAGCTAAATTGCTTGGGCGCGTCTGAGTTAATAACGAGCTTGTATAGTTTATCGTAGAAATTAGTTGAATGTCCGTAAATATTATCCCCAGGTTAACTGGTCTCACCTTTGTGCTCTAATCATTGATCTAAATTATCTTAATTGGATTATTATTGTGTCTGTGTCAATTCTTGTGACAAATAAACGATTTTAGTGAACCCTGTCGTCTGATCAATTAGTTGCACCCACACATCTAGCCGGGTCCGAGAGTAGACAAGGGGGATTACAAAGAAGTAGGAATAGCCAAACATTACAAAGTGAACAAGATTTTTTTACCAGTGAAATGGTAAATTTTGTTTCAGAAAAACATCAACGAACTTAATTAAAAATGAACTAAAATGATACCAGAGAAGAAGAATATGAATATCTAAAACGACTCTTTCAGTATGAATATTCCCACTTATTTTCCCAAATATTCTTCGAAATCTGTTTGAGATAAGTTCAACGCTATGAAAGATATTATCCATTATCCAAAAAAAAAAAATTATAATTCATGGTTTATAAGTACAGGTATATTAAGAAGATGAAGACATGGATGATATTCGAAGATTTATTGATTATCGGAAGACAGTTATTTGAAAATAATTTATTTTCATGTTGTTATTCATTACCCATTCGAGAGTTTTTTTAGTCACTTTTAATATGTCATCTGACTACTCTTCAGTTTAAAGTAGTATAACGCGAGTTTAACACCCATGTAAAGATTTATTTCTGCATATTGGCGAACTGCTTGGCGGTTTGTTAATGCGGAAAAATAGCTTTCATAATAACGTTTTTCGTTAGCGGCTAAAACTGTTCTTAAAAAAAAATTATTATTTTTTACTATTTTTAATTCGATGCTTTTATTGTATTACTTTTGTACTGAAATACAAAATAACTATATTTTTTACTCATTCAAAAGAAATTGAACTTTCAATTTCATTCAGCAGTCAAAGAAGTCCTTGATGGGTATTTAATCCACTCTTTTAAGAGGACATTGCTTTTACTGTGTGTTCACATTCTTTTAGAATGACACCAGCGGCCTTCTAAATATAGTTGCATAATTTTGATATTTTTGAATCCATCTGCCATTCTTGAGATCTTGAATTGACTATCATGTCATCTATTCAATGAGATGCTTTAAGACAAGAGAATTCTTCATCTTATAATATGGAACTGTGTTCTTTAAAAGGTAATGTTCACAAAAGAAAAAAAAAGAAAAAAAACACCTTCTTTAAGAATTCAAATTTTTATTTTCGATTTTCAGATACCTACCATCTTTGTTCTTTTTGCTTTGGTGTTAGATTTACTGAAGTAGGAAATTTCAATGGATTGATTTATTTGATTTGTTATCGTCTTTCTCGATTTTCCTTTCTCGAAAATTAGTTTACTTTTGTGAAAAATATCTCCTAAGGCAATTAAAATAAATTTAGTAAATATAATTTTAATGCTATTTATACAGAGTTATTAATAATTCCCTCGGGACTTCGAAGCGCTATACTAAAAAAACTAAGAAGCATATAGCCAAAAGAAAATTGGAAAGGACATAAAAACAATTCAAGTTTTACTATATATTCTAGGTGTGAAACCTTGGTTACATGGCATACATTGATGCGGTAGTCTAGTTCCTGCTTAGAACTGCATGAAAGTACTGCTGTTTTCCTTGAATTAGAACTGCATGAAAGTACAAGTACTGCCAATAACGTTGATAGTACCATATTGCGTAGGAATGTGGCATTAACTGGACTATCTCATTGATGTATGTCGCGTACAGTGGCGTAACGAAGAACATCACCCCCCCCCCTCCCTCTTCCCCCGTTAAGTCAGGTTTTCAGCCCCAATCCGGATCTTACAAAAGGTACGTACTAACGCTAACTACTACATACTAATGTACTAGGCTTCAGTCACACTTCAGGCCCCTAGAATCCCTGGACACCCACAATGCGGGGGTGTAAGTTACGCCACTGGCCGTGTAACCAAGATTTCGCATATAGAATACTTGTAAAGTATGCAAATAAAACTTGAATTATTTCTGTATTCTTTTAAATGTTCTTTTTTGTTGTTGTTGTATTCGTCTTAGTTTTTTTACTATAGCGCTTCGAAAAAACAGAGAGAATTATGAATAATCTGTATAACAGATTATCATAACAATAATATCTAATATTCAAATAAAAATGTAATGGAAAGATATGCATGTTTAGTGGACATATTAAACAAATATGAAGCCCAGTGGCTGAGGGGTAGCGTTTCGCGCTTCCACGTCACAGGTCTGGGGTTCAAACCTCGGGCTGAGCAAGGCCACGTTTCAGCCTTTCATCCATTCAGTGGATCAATTAATGCGCACCAAACTTGTGCTTGGAAACTAAGCACTGGGGTTTCGCGTCAGACTGACCACCTGACGGCGTCATGCACCTCAGTGCCCAAGGTCAAGAAAACTGAAATGGGCACAGTAGGTCTCTACGAACTGTTACACCACTGAGTAAACAAATGTATACATACATATATCGGAAGATTTGTACTCGGTACCTTCCGATTCGTAAGCGCGTAACTTACCGCTAGACAAAAGTGATCACTCCTGTCCGGATGCTGTTACTGGCTTATTTAGATTTCGCCACACATATATGGAAGAAAGCAAATATATATATATATATTAAGTTTTTTCTCTATTCATGGTAAAATGTGATACCAATATTAAAAATAGAAAAAAAATTCTGATTAATTCCAACTTTTTTATGCATTTATAAGTTACTCCAAAAAAATTGAGTTTAAAATGAAATTATTATTTTTTTTTCTTGACATTTAAAACTTACTTGCCACTGATGCATTTTCCTTTCAAGCAGAGAAAACAATGCTTTCTTTTACCTTCTTTGTCAGGAAGTGAAAATAAAATAAAAAACTCAAAATTTAAATACGAACAAATAAATAACATCAAAAGCGTTCCGGTTTTAAAATTTGTTAAGCAAATTCAGAAATTCGAAGCCCCAAACAGTTTTCCATGCTACCTAATACAAACATATTATGTCACGGTTACGAACCTATTATTAGAAGCAAATCATTTTTACTTTGTTAAGCCTGAAAGTGTAGCACAGCATTTATTTATTTATTTAAATCAGTAACTATAACCACACCCTACGGGGTATTCAAAATTTATATTCTCTCAGAAGAACTCGTAAACATTCTAAAGACGTATTGTCTTACCACGCATCTCTTTTCCTGTGCGATATATAATTTTTTTTTATTTGTCTTCCGTCTCATTTTTCATTTTCTATTTTAGGCAGCAGCTGCCTCAAAACGACCGTGAATTTTTCACCACCTGAACGAGTTCGAATGGGCTGGGGGGTGAGGGTAGAGCAAAAATCCGATTCTCCATACTTCGCTTGGAAGCCATTGTCTCTTTTCGTCTGCGAACTGTGACAGTTGCCAGATTTTGATTTTCACGAAGTTTTTCTCAGAAAAGGGCAACACATGTGAGCGATAGTTCTCACATTCGCGTTTTAACAACGTCGTCGGGTTCTAGCGTGGTTAAGGCGATAACTAAGTGTTCGATTGTTTCCATTTTTGCAGATCACCTAGTGTTTCGAGGTAAGTAAAAGAAGAATTCTTTTGTATAGAAGATGTCTTTATGAAATGTAAACAGATGAAATATATCTACATATATCAACATATCAAAGATGTATGCAAATGCTTAGAAACATTAGTAAACACGATACGAAAGAAATATAAAATAATATCTAAAATACAAGTAACTGCTTCGGGTTGGTCATTGCCTATTGGTAAAGAATAGGATAGTGATTCTCAATCTTTTTTTGTTCTTGTTATTGTGGTACACTTCTATCAATTTCAAAAATTGATGGTACACTAACAATAAAATAAGTTTAAAATAATTTTAACTTATCCATACTATGTAAAATAATTTATGATGGTAATTTTCAATGTTAAATAAAATATTATATACGACAAAGACAACAAAATGTTTGTTGAGTTATTACTTACAAATTAGTTTTAACACATTTAATACGAAATTTGAGCTTGGTGTTTTTCTTATAATTTCGTTTATATTTGGTAGTAAAAATGATAATGTCACTCTCATTTCGTCATCTACATTTAAAAGTTTCGATCTTTTTTCCTTTTTTATATTCTGAAAATTTGAATTTACACAAATAAGATATAGAAAATACTGTAACAATATTTTAAAGCTATTTTGGTTATTATGGAATAATCGTCTCTAATTTTAATCCAAAATTGCTTGACTCTCCCGAACGTTTTGAAATTAAATCTTGATTAGTACAGAACGAAATTAGTTCTTCCTCTTTATTCAAAGTTAATGCATAAACAAATGTATCCGTTACTACAAAACCAATAAATTTGTTTACGTCCAAATTTGGGAAGTAATGAGCAATTTTCTTCTTTAATGTTGTCAAATGGTCAATAACAATTTTATGAATAATTTATTTTTATAAAACGGCCGAATGATTCGGTTCAGAATTTTTTTCCCACAGTATAATTAATAACTTTAAAAAATTTGGCGGCTCATTTCAAGAATTTGGCGGCACACAAAAGTGCCACAGCACAAAGGTTGAAAATCACGGGAATAAGAAATGATAAATAGTTTATTGAAATACTTCTTTTTTCTCGCGCGTTTGTGAAATTTTTTTTCGGATAAAAAATATACTCTTAAATAGTATTTCCAATTTCTCATTCTTTAACATTTAGCAAAGATCGTTTGAATTAGTAGTTTCTTAAGATAGAAAAAAACTACAAAATGCATATCATGAACTAGCGTAAATGGTGATTTTTAGTAGTGTAGTGTAAACATAATATTACTATTCATTTTTAATACAATAAATAAAGTTTTATTGTGTTCAAAGACGTTCATAATTTTGTCTTTTAAACCTTAAAATATAGTTTAAAAATCTATTTTCGTATTATATGAAAAATTGTTTATTTATTGAGTGTTTCAACGCAATTTAAAAGTTGTTGTAAATGGCTATATGCCCTTTTATTGCATGAACTTGTATTTATATTTGGGCATTTCTTTATTTAAAAAAGTGGTTTTTCTGCTTTGTGTGTGGGGAAGGGGGTACTGTTTTTTACTATTTAAAAAATAATAGTTTTAGGTAAAATTTTGTTAATTAGAAAAATATAATTTTGGTGCAAATTGCTTTAACTACTTCATAAATGTGTGCCATATATAAAAATTTGCTTTTTGCAATAGTTCTCCAATTTGTATTTTGACTTTGTTCATTAGATGAAATATATTATTTAGTATAGATGATGTGTCATTATAGTGATTTTTAAGAAAATTTATCTTTCTTCTACTTTCTTCTTTCATTCCAATATATATATATTATTTCATTCATTATCATTCTTGATTTTTCTGAATTAAAAAAATTAAAAATTAAGCATTTTGCGTAAAATCTCCGAAAACTCTTTCCGAAGCCTAGTCTTGAATTTTTCATCTTTACTTTTTCTCTATTTTGAATTAAAGAAACGGCAAAGGTCATAAATTCCCTCTACTTTTCAATTGTATCAGATTTTCCGTTTTAAATTCCTAAAACATAATTTGTTTTACAGTTTACAAAATCTATACCATAAAAAAAGAATTCTAAATTTTATTAGATGGGTTAATATCATTTCTTTTTTTTTTCTTTTTACTTTCTTTTACAAAAAGTATTCTTATTTATATTAATATTACAAAAAGTACTTTAAAAATTCCTTTATAAAGTTTCACGTTTTTTTTTTAAATCAAAATTGAATAAGAAAAACGTGAAATTTTGTATTATTACATTCACATGGACTTTTTGAAATAAATATATTGCAGTATGTCATACATTTCAAATATCCAACATTTTGAATTTGATGGCTCTTTTAATAGCTTCTGATTTCTCTTTTTTAATTGTCTTATGGAACCTGTTTATGTTAACAAAGAATTTCTAAATAATTTAATATTATTCGTTAGAAATTGAAACTCCGAAACCAAAACTTAATGATATGCGAAACTGCGACTCTGTGAAGCATAATATAAAGGACATTAAAGGAAAGTGTTATTTTCTGCTTAGATAGCTTAGAGATATTTCCAAGTGTTAAAAAAAACATTACGTTAACATTGTTTGCATGTATTATATTTAGTAAAATATTTAATACTGTATTCAATATTTTCTTTTCTTTGTTATAACAATTGAACGAATTGTAAATTTTTTTATTTTTTTCTAATTTCCAATAATCCAAATTTTGTTTTTAATAATCACACCACTGAATTTCATAAATGAGACGATGAGAATACATAACTATATACTATTCTTAGGATTATAATACTGCTTACAAATTTTCAAGATGGCGGAGAAGAATCATGAGTCGTAATTGAAGCGTAAAATAATTATTTGATCTACTTCCAATAATGATACATAACACTGATATTTTCAAAGCAAAATTTAAAATATATTTTATTTATAAATATGTTTAAATCGTTTGAAATATTTTCTTTAAGACAGAAACTTATTCAGGTAAAATTAATCTGAAAATCGAGCTAATTAATCGTTAGAACATGCAAAAAGAGAATAAAATATATTTTGAATAATTAAAAGTTCTTATGCATTTCGAAGATTAAATAATTTAAAAAGTAAGTCGGAAGAAAAGAAAAAAATAATACCCATTTTGAAATTTCAAAATAAATGTATCGATAAAATAAATTTATCGTCTGTTGTAAAAAAAATATATACATAACGACGAGGAGCACATTGCAAACACATTAATTTGCAATAATATGATAATTTTCAGTAAAAATTAACTTTTTTTGTGTTTTTCCTTTTTGTATTTATTTTTGTATCGAATTTCCAAAAAAAAAAAATCTGAAATAATTAAGAAATCAAATGCTATATGTATATATATATATATATATATATACAGTGGACCCAAAAGTGTTCGTACACTTGCAAGTTCTTATAAAATCTAATGTTTTCGAGTAATAAAAATTAATATATTGGAATTATAATTTTTTTATGATATCTACAACTTGTTCTTAATAAAATGACATAATCAATTTTTTTTAAAAAATAGTACAACTATTATTTTTTTTAAAATTAATAATCAAAAAGCTACTGAAAAATTACGCCACAAAAGTCTTCGTACACTTGACAAAAATCTCAACATAGCTTTAAATATTGTATTTCTTTCTTAATTTAGAATTTTGTAGGATATCTTTTAGTGTCCAAAACAACTTTTAAACGTCTTGGTATAGATTTCATCAGTTTCTCCATGCTTCTGTGGTTATTGTTTCTCTTTCCATTATGTGTTTATATGTCTTCGTTTTTTTAAATCAAATTCTCGCTAAATATGCTCTACTCGGCTAAATAAACTGATTGAGGAGGTGTTTTCATAATTTTCGGACAGTTATAGAGACACCAGCGGCGTGCATTAAGAGCAGTGCGTTGGCGTCATTATCCTATTAAAAATGAAGTCGTCTCCATTATCCACATTTTGGGCAGATAATTAAAAATTGCTCTTTCAAATATTTAAATACAGCTCATGATTCACAATACCATCAAAAAAATACCAAATTGCCTAATTTTGAGGCCGATTTACAACCGTACGCAAGAATAGAGACTAGAACTTTTTTACATTTTAATGCGTTGTCATCCACTTCTGAGCTATGGTCCAAATTCCAAGTCTCTAGCTCATCGGGAATTTAGTTTAAAATCAATTACAAAATTCCACCCGGAATGACAAGAAAGCGAATTAATAAAAACGTGGTAAAATACAGCGATATAGTGCATACAAATTGACTTTCAAAAATTATGGTGCTATATATTTTCAGGCCGTGTTTCTATGAAATACGTAAAAAATTTAATAAAATGAGCTTTTATGAAAGATATTAGTAAAAACTAGCATTGCAGTTTTGTATCTACCACATATCTTTGAAAAAAGTTAACTTTATATTCCAGTGGTCCGTGAAAACGTTTTGATGGTCCACAGAAAAATTGAGGCATTATTTATATTTTTATGAAGATTCAATTTCAATAATGATAAGTTACAAAACGTATCATGGAATGTGGATTATACTTTTCTTAAAAGTTTTAGCTGCCATTTTTATCAAAATTTCTTCTGAATGTATGGTATATTTAGCTAATTTTTTTGCAGGTTTATCTGCAAAATTTATAAGGGAGAGTTGGCAACCATGGTAAATTGGCGGCATAGCACTTTAGTTTGTGGATAATGCTTTGCGTAGCCAGTTTTCATGAAGCTGAATGGAAATGTGTTAGAAGAAATGTAAATAAGTGAGACTATAGCTATAGTGGTCCATCAAATATAAAATTATAAATTTAAAGGTCCACTGAGTTCTAAAGGTTAGCGACCGTTGTATACTACGAACATAAATTCCCATGAAAATAACCTTTTGAAACTGTGAAAGTTTTCAAAAATTGCTTAATCAGTCTAAATTTTTGCCTTCTAAATATGGTTGGTATGTCAAGTAAAACACATTTACCTGATTCTTTAAAATGGAAGGGCATCGGATGGATGGAAATGAGTTTATCATAAGCTGATGGTGCCAGACTGAGTAATGTTTGTCGCAGTGTGGTCCAACCCTTTTGCAATCAATTCGAATGCGAACATTTAACTTTCAGAATGTCAGTTACAGGTCACTCATGTGTTACAATAAATCTCGATCATCGTTTTCTGGCTTTATTTTGAGTGAAGAAACAGAAATATATATATTACTGTACTTCAACTCATTGAACTCATTTTACGGCTACTAGAAGAAGCCATACCACGGTTCGAAGACGTCTTCACAATGAGGTCTTGTACGCATGGAGAGCGATTAGATATGTCCCATTAAATCAAATACAAAGGGAAACTCTATTAAATTAGGCTAAAGAGCATGTCAATTGGATAAGGGATTAATAGCAGCCTGTATTTCATACAAAAATGAGTTTAAATCACCTAAGAAAGTTAGTCTAATCACGTTCCTGATCTTGAAGGAGCAAGAAACAAGTCACCATGAATCCAACATTGTTCAAAGACACACTTACAGCCAGTGACCTCTTAAGGAATGGGCCAACTCTCAGGGCCTCACCCTTGGTGGCCACGTTTCGTTCATGACTCAGTCTTAATAAGATCATGATCCGGATCATTTTAATGGCCAAATACCATTCCCGTAAATATTATACGAAAAACTGGGAATTCCAAACTGCATGTCAACTGGCAAAAGTGGCAAGACTATTGTTATGTGTTGACCATTGTTTGTGTCTAGGCCTAGGCCTAATACCAAACAATAATTCAAATCATTAAGTCGAAATGCGGACATTGGTTGAGCCGATTTGTACCTAGGGTTGTTAGTCATGTACATTTGTTTTAAATTACCATTTGTACGAGTATTTGACAATGTATGCTATATATATTGTTCACTTTTAAAGATTTAAAGGTAGGGCCAACTTTTGCATAGGGGCCCACGACCTCAAAAAGTCTTACAGAGGAGATAGAATCATGGTGTGATCCGTAGTAAGTTTGGTAGGTTTCAAGGAGTTACATAGAGACACTGTGAATAGTGAAATATATCGAAGTAAAATCCTTGATCAACTTGGGAGACTCAAAGTTGCTGTAATTGGTGATAATTTTGTCCTAATGGATGAAAGTGTTCGTCCGCATCCTGACTATATGTATGCCATTGACAGAATCGAGTATCCAACTTGTTACCCTGTTTTAAATCGGATAGAACATCTCAGGGATTTTCTTGGTAAAGGAGATGCTGCATTAAAGTATCCGACTACCCTAAAATTGTGAATTTTGCCAAAAATTGACAAATTTTTTTATGGTTTTATTTTATGGACCATCTTATTAGAGCTTTATAAATATACCAATTGTATCATTTTCCGTTCACTAGAACAAAAACTACATGTGTTTTAGTAAAAGCAGATGCCATTACTTTAAGCAAGATGTCATACTTTAAAACACGTTTTACTCGAAATGTGATTTTTTTGAAAATAATCAAACGGGGTCAGCGATTGCTAAAAAAGTTTTGGACATAATTAACTGAAATTTTTTCTGTAAGTTCTGTATTTTGGTAAAATTGTTTTAACCTTCAGATTTATCAATCACTGTTTTATTACAAAATTTACAATCCCTTATGTTAATTTCATCACTTTTTTTTAAAAACAATTTCATATAATAACTGAGATAAAGTGCTCTAGTTTTTGAAAAAAGAAAATTTCTCTTATCCTGAAGGTCATTTCAAAATTGAATAATATAGCAACTCATTAAATTGAAAATTTGTTCAGAAACCTTTGGTCCAAAATGGACCACGTTTATGCTATTTTTTGTCAATGTTTACCTATTTTTCCCATTTTAGTAATAATAATTTCTTTTTATTTTCTTGATTTTAGTACATTTTTCTTAAAATGCACTAAACAAATGAAAAAATAACAAAAAAAATCCTCATATCTCCTTTTTTTAAAAAAAAAAAAAAGTTGTCGCAACCAGTTGGATACCTTAAATCCTAACACCAAGAGCCTATATGAGCTACAACAGAGGTTGCATCATGTACGATTTCCCGTTTCAGCTAGAGTGTCCGACAACTTTATCTTGAAAAAATCGATATCTTTCGTGCATTATGACCAAGGAAGTACATATTCCTTATTATAGGCTATGTTTTAAAAAAAAAGATTTTACAATTATTCAAATTACAATTTTTACCACTAAATAAATTTGTAAAGGTTATTTGACTTAATTTTTTTTTAATTTACCTGAATTATTTCAAAACTTAGCTATTGAATATCCTTGTTCCTTAACTTTTTTTAAATGGGCTGCATTTTGGCACACAAGCCTTTGTAGACACTAGTGGGAGAACCATTTCATCGGTGGCACCATCTCGTGGTAGCTCCAGCTACCAAATTTCTTATGCTTTAAATTATTTAATTCAGGCTCTCGTCGGATGATAAATATTGTCATTTCTAATTTTGCCGAGAGTATCAGACACAAATTGTGATACTGAAGAAATTTTTTGCATACCACATAATCATGACATCCATTTCTACGATTTTCACATCCACAAAATCTATCGACTCCAGCCGGGATCGAACCCGCAACAGAAGGCTCTCGAGGCCGGCACGCTCCCTCTAAACCACCGAGCCTGTTTATAACTGTGTTGGCTCCTTTAAAATTCTTTTTTTCCTTTTGTCATTTTACCACATTCAGAAATTGGTGTCTACTACATTCTACACAATTTGGCTTAACCCTTCATTTTATTATTTAGTGGAGGACACAGTTAAAAAAAGGTAATGTGCTCTATCTCCATTATATAAACTAAATTAAATCATATATATGTTATTATTTTTATCTCAAAATAAAAAGTCGTCACTTACTGCGTATTCTTTAAAATAAATAAAATCATTTTTTAGAAAAGAATTTCACTAGCATAGCTCATTTTCTAAATTCTTCTACTTAAAAGTTTCATATTTAATAAATCTGAAGGAATGGGTATTTAATAAATGGAAGGGATAACTTCTGTTTTCGTTTATCGACAGCGTGTCGATTTAAATTTTAGTCATATTTGATGGGCATATTTAAAAAGAATTTCCCACAAACTGGCGCCATTTTTTCTCTCTTTCACTTAAGAATACTAAACTATGATATTTTAACTTAACTCTTACGACAAGAAGAAAAATAACAAAATGTATCTCTCTAAATTTCAAGATAAATTTAGAGAATCAACTATCAAGACTATAATATTATTACCCGCAAGGAAAAAATTTCATAACTATGTAACTCCTTTTTGTTAATGCCAACTGTATATACGCCATTTCTTTTTCACGTTTTTCCCCTTTTCTGCAAATTCTAAGCAACGTCCTTTTTTTTTCTAGAAAGAATAGTTTCTTAGCTTTTAGTAGATTCATTATTTACTGGTAACTGATGCTCAAAGAATATAAACAGGAAGTTTTGTTTTTGCCCTTTACAAAACGATTGCTTAATCATTCGAAAATACTAAAAAAAAAGACTTTTTTTTTTCATTTTATAAATCATTAAGACTACGATAATTGTAAAAATATTTGTTTTATTTTTCAATAATAAGTTAACATATAAGAAGATTTTTTTCGAATTTCAAAGAATGGTTTCTTTTATTCCAAACGATAACTAGATAATTAACATTCCGTTTATAAAATGAATCATGGCTTACTTTATTTTCTTGCGATTCATTTTGAGTTAAACAAGTTATTCTTAAAATTTATTTAAATATAAATTTTTTTAAATAATTCTAGATAAACGGAATTGGATTTTCTAGATTGAATTGCGAACTCATTGATTTTACTTTTCTATTTTAAAAATGAAATAAGAAGCAAATCGCATATTATAAATAAATTATAATTTAAAAAAACTAAAGAGAACACGCGCTTTTATACTGAATCGAACTAAAAAGTAAAAAAATAATTCTTAATATAAGAATAAAATGATGAACGAGAAAATTAATGTCATTGGGGTAAAAGCGTGGGGTGTTCTATAAATATATCAATTGTTATAGTTTCTAACTTCTTTCAATTCCGAAATTGCACCCCACGCTTTTACCCCAATGACATTAATTTTCTCGTTCATCATTTTATTCTTATATTAAGAATTATTTTTTTACTTTTTAGTTCGATTCAGTATAAAAGTGTGTTCTTTAGTTTTTTTAAATTATAATTTATTTTTCATTTTTTAGTTCGATCTAAAATAAAAGCGTGTTTTTTAGTTTTTTAAACTGTCATTTTTTCATTGTTGAATTTATCCTTGAGTTTGATATTTGGAGCCATAATTACGTGGCTGCTGGAATAAGTCTTGCTCTTCAATGGATTTTAATTAAAGGGTCTGAAGTGTATTTATTCTCTCCGTTTATATACGTGGCCTCGGATGAGTCCCGTATCGTTATATTAGATTAAGTCTCAAAAGAACAGGTCAAACAAATAAAATGTGTGGTAAGAAGAAAAAAAGATCGAATTAAAAAAAATTAATGTACCACATGTTTTTATAACGGACTAAAAAGTATAAAATTCCTCTCTCTTTTGTTTTTTTTTTCTTCTTTTTTACATTTTCATGCATTGTCATCCACTTCTGAGAAATGGTCCAAATTTCAAGTCTCTAGCTCATCAGAAAGTCACACAGTTTAAAATCAATTACAAAATTCCACCCGGACAGACATTAAAGAAAGCGAGTTAATAAAAACATGGTAATATTAAGTGTCAATCGTTTTTCACCTTTTAAACGTGTTCCTTCATGTTAATTCGTATCATCGTGTCTAAACGTATTGCCTTATAAAAATAAAAAATATTTAGCAGTAAGAACATAAATTATTTTTTTCACATCACGAGCCTATTTTTTTTTATTTTCATTTTCAGACAAATGTTTATATTATAGTAAGAAATTGATAATACACACCCACTCTCCACTTTCTCACATACAGAACACTTTTTTTTTGTTTTATTTTTATAAATTACAAGTGTATTAATTAAAAACGCTCGCTGTAGGGTTACACCTTTTTCTTTTAGTCGCTTAATCTGGAATTTGTCGCCAAATCTGGAAATGTTATATGGAATTTGTCGCCAAATCTGAAATTGTATATCGAATTAGTCGCCAAATCTGAAAATTGTATGTGCAATCAGTTGCCAAATCTGGAAGGGATATATTTAATTTCGCCAAATCTGATTATCGTGATTCCTGACGATCCTGATGAGGACAATGGAACAAAATTATGAAATTATTATATTGTCTTCGGGCCTTGACAAGTGTGCAAAATTTCGAATTAATCTGACCTTTTTAAGTGAGTGAAAATAGAGTTCCAAGATTCCGTTACATGCAAGTGAAACTTATAAAAGCGTGTTAATAATTCTTTATTTAAGAATAAAATGATGAACTAGAAAATTAATGTCATTGGGGTAAAAGCGTGGGGTGTTTTATAAATATATCAATTGTTATAGTTTCTAACTTCTTTCAATACCGAAATTGCACTCCACGCTTTTACCCCAATGACATTAATTTTCTAGTTCATCATATTTATTCTTAAATAAAATATATTATTTTTTTTTACTTTTTAGTTCGATTCAGTATAAAAGCGTGTTCTTTAGTTTTTTTTTAAATTATAAATTATTTTTAATTTTTTATAGTTCGATTTACAATAGAAGCGTGATTTTAGTTTTTCAAACTGTCATTTATTCATTGTTGAATTTATCCTTGAATTTGATATTTGGAGCCAGAATTACATAGTTGCTGGAATAAGTCTTGCTCTTCAATGGATTTTAATTAAAGGGTCTGAAGTGTATTTATTCTCTCCGTTTATATACGTGGCCTCGGATGAGTCCCGTATCGTTATATTAGATTAAGTCTCAAAAGAACAGGTCAAACAAATAAAATGTGTGGTAAAAAGAAAAAAAGTTCGAATTAAAAAAAAAATTAAGGTACCCTGTTTTTATAACGGACTAAAAAGTATAAAATTACTCCTTTTCGTTTTTTTTTCTTCTTCTTCTTCTTCTTTTTTCACATTTTCATTCATTGTCATCCACTTCTGAGATATGGTCCAAATTTCAAGTCTCTAGCACATCGGAAAGTCACACAGTTTAAAATCAAATATTATCACCTTTTAAACGTATTGCTATTCGTATCATTACTTCTAAACGTATTACTTTATAAAAATAAAAAATATTTAGCAGTTAGTACATAAATTATTTTTTTCACATCACGAGCCTTTTTTTTTTTCTTTTTCATTTTCAGAAAATTGTTTATATTATAGTAAGAAATTGATAGCACACACCCACCTTCCACTTTCTCACATACAGAACACATTTTTTGTTTGTTTTATTTTTATATAAACCGCAAGTTATTAATTAAAAACACTTCCTGTAGGGTTACACCTTTTTCTTTTAGTCGCTAAATCTGGAATAGTCGCCAAATCTCGAAATGGTATATCGAATTAGTCGCCAAATCTGAAAATTGTATGCGCAATATGTTGCCAAATCTGGATGTGGTATATGGAATTGTCGCCAAATCTGATTATCGTGATTCCTGACGATCCTGATGAGGACAATGGAACAAAATTATGAAATTATTGTATTGTCATCGGTCCTTGACAAGTGTGCAAAATTTCGAATTAATCTGACTTTTTTAAGTGGGTGAAAATCGAGTTCCAAGATTCCGTTACATGCAAGTGAAACTTATAAAAGCGTGTTAAATAAAATGAAGATATAAAAATATTTAAATGGGAATATGCTTATCTTTTTACTATATAAAAAATTCAAAGGAAATTTAAATGTCCATGAAGTATAAAATAAATCGAATACTTTATTTATATTTACAGCAATAAAGATCAATATCATCTTATGAATATTGTAGAAATTGGATTGTTAGTTACATTGTAACAAATTCAATTAGAGCTATGAACAATATTATAATTATTTAATGTACTTCGTGCCGAAATCACCATTAGTATTATTGTCAAATGGCAAAAAGCATTTTAATCAACAAAATTCAGAGAAAACTTGTCAATTGTGCTTATTTGTGCTAAAAAAATTTTTAAACAAAATTAAGAATACATAATCATAAATCACACTACATCTAAAAAATATATATAAATATAACAAAACAGTATAGGTTATTTGTATGTATATAGTATATTAGATTTATCACAAAGTATAAATAAAAAAATAAATTACTCCTATTTTATTAAAAATCATAATTCATTAAAAAAATTATGCGACTAATAAGCAGTTAATTTCATAACTGAAGTCTATGATTTCGATCAAGTTTCTACAAATACATGAGCATTTTTATTTTCACCAGTAATTATAAATACATAATGTCGTTCGCACATTATGGAAACGATTTTGCCATTCCTTTTCTCGCTTGTATTTTGAGATAAAACTCTTGGCTACTTCAGAATAATTGTCTGCTAAGGTTTTCTTTAGATTGGAATGTAAAATAAAATATTAATTTTAAAATGGCTCCTAAAATTGATAAATGGCTCGAAGGTTACGTAACTTTCGCTTTTCGAGGAGAAATATTCGTATCAACAAATTATAAAGAGGTGTAAAAATCTTGGTTATTGCATTTAAATAAAAGGTATTTAAAATATATTAAATTTGAAAGGGAAAAAACGTCTAACTGAAATTAAAAATGAAAACATGATCACGAAACTTCATCCTAATTCTGTACAAACGCAGGCAACTATCAAAAAAGTGAAGTTTCTGATCCTAAAGAAAAATCCGCCGACTCAAAGATTCATGGCATCGAAACTAGGAATGTCTTTTGGCATCTTAGTTAAAATTATTCTTAAGGATTTAAAGTAAAAAAAGATGTTTAAATCTAAAGTTCGTCGCCTCTTTGTAAAAAATATTGCTGAAAGAAAGCACACAAATTGTAAAAAATTATATAAAAATAAATTATAGTTTGAAAAAAAAACTAAAAAACACGCTTGTATACTGAATCGAACTAAAAAGTAAAAAAATAATTCTTAATAAAGAATAAAAGGATTAACGAGAAAATGAATGTCATTGTGGTAAAAACGTGGGGTGCTTTGTACTACATTTTTACACTAATTCAGCTTTTCGGAATAGAAGTTAAAACTTATAACAATTGATACATTTATAGAACACCCCACGCTTTTATCCCAATGACATTCATTTTCTCGTTAATCATTTTATTCTTTATTAAGAATTATTTTTTTACTTTTTAGTTCGATTCAGTATACAAGCGTGTTTTTTAGTTTTTTTTCAAACTATAATTTATTTTTCATTTTTTTAGTTCGAACTACAATAAAAGCATGTTTTTTAGTTTTTTAAACTATCATTTATTTATTGTTAAATTTACACTTGAGTTTGATATTTGAAGCTGAAATTACGTGGCTGTAGAATTAGTCTTGCTCTTCAATGGATATTAATTAACGGGTTTTAAGTGTATTTATTCTCTCTGTTTACGAGGCCTCGAATGAGTCCCGTATCGTTATATTAGATTCCGTCTCTTTTGAACAGGTCAAACAAATAAAAGTGTGTAAAGAAGAAAAAGTTCGAATTAAAAAAATTTTTAATGTACCATGTTTTTATAACGGACTAAAAAGTATAAAATTCCTCCTTTTCGTTTTTGTTTTCTTTTTTCACATTTTCATGCATTGTTATCCACTTCTCAGCTATGGTCCAAATTTCAAGTCTCTAGCTCCTCGGAAATCACGTTTAAAATCAATTACAAAGTTCCACCCGGAATGACATTAAGAAAGCGAGTTAATAAAAAACGTGGTAAAATACAGCGATATAGTGCATACAAATTGACTTTCAAAAATTATGGTGCTATATATTTTCAGGCCGTGTTTCTATGAAATACGTAAAAAAATTTAATAAAATGAGCTTTTATGAAAGATATTAGTAAAAACTAGCATTGCAGTTTTGTATCTACCACATATCTTGAAAAAGTTAACTTTATATTCCAGTGGTCCGTGAAAACGTTTTGATGGTCCACAGAAAAATTGAGGCATTATTTATATTTTTATGAAGATTCAATTTCAATAATGATAAGTTACAAAACGTATCATGGAATGTGGATTATACTTTTCTTAAAAGTATTTTAGCTGCCATTTTTATTCAAAAATTTCTTCTGAATGTAATGGTATATTTAGCTAATTTTTTTGCAGGTTTATCTGCAAAATTATATAAGGAGAGTTGGCAAACCATGGTAAATTGGCGGCATAAGCACTTTAGTTTGTGGATAATGCTTTGCGTAGCCAGTTTTCATGAAGCTGAATGAAAATGTGTAAGAAGAAATGTAAATAAGTGACAATATAGCTATAGTAGTCCATCAAATATAAAATTATAAATTTAAAGGTCCACGGAGTTCTAAAGGTTAGCGACCGTTGTATACTACGAACATAAATTCCCATGAAAATAACCTTTTGAAACTGTGAAAGTTTTCAAAAATTGCTTAATCAGGCTAAATTTTTGCCTCTAAATATGGTTGGTATGTCAAGTAAAACACATTTACCTGATTCTTTAAAATGGAAGGGCATCGGATGGATGGAAATGAGTTTATCATAAGCTGATGGTGCCAGACTGAGTAATGTTTGTCGCAGTGTGGTTCAACCTTTTGCAATCAATTCGAATGCGAACATTAACTTTCAGAATGTCAGTTACAGGTCACTCATGTGTTACAATAAATCTCGATCATCGTTTTCTGGCTTTATTTTGAGTGAAGAAACAGAAATATATTACTGTACTTCAAACTCATTGAACTCATTTTACGGCTACTAGAAGAAGCCATACCACGGTTCGAAAGACGTCTTCACAATGAGGTCTGGTACGCATGGAGAGCGATTAGATATGTCCCATTAAATCAAATAGAAAGGGAAACTCTATTAAATTAGGCTAAAGAGCATGTCAATTGGATAAGGGATTAATAGCAGCCTGTATTTCATACAAAAATGAGTTTTAAATCACCTAAGAAAGTTAGTCTAATCACGTTCCTGATCTTGAAGGAGCAAGAAACAAGTCACCATGAATCCAACATTGTTCAAAGACACACTTACAGCCAGTGACCTCTTAAGGAATGTGGCCAACTCTCAGGGCCTCACCCTTGGTGGCCACGTTTCGTTCATGACTCAGTCTTAATAAGATCATGATCCGGATCATTTAATGGCCAAATACCATTCCCGTAAATATTATCCGAAAAAACTGGGAATTCCAAACTGCATGTCAACTGGCAAAAGTGGCAAGACTATTGTTATGTGTTGACCATTGTTTGTGTCTAGGCCTAGGCCTAATACCAAACAATAAATTCAAATCATTAAGTCGAAATTGCGGCCATTGGTTGAGCCGATTTGTACCTAGGGTTGTTAGTCATGTACATTTGTTTTAAATTACCATTTGTACGAATATTTGACAATGTATGCTACATATATGTTCACTTTTAAAGATTTAAAGGTAGGGCCAACTTTTGCATAGGGGCCCACGACCTCAAAAGTCTTACAGAGGAGATAGAATCATGGTGTGATCCGTAGTAAGTTTGGTAGGTTTCAGGAGTTACATAGAGACACTGTGAATAGTGAAATATATCGAAAGTAAAATCCTTGATCAACTTGGGGGAGACTCAAAGTTGCTGTAATTGGTGATAATTTTGTCCTAATGGATGAAAGTGTTCGTCCGCATCCTGACTATATGCCATTGACAGAATCTAGTATCCAACTTGTTACCCTGTTTAAATCGGATAGAACATCTCAGGGATTTTCTTGGTAAAGGAGATGCTGCATTAAGTATCCGACTACCCTAAAATTGTGAATTTTGCCAAAAATTGACAAATTCTTTTATGGTTTTATTTTATGGACCATCTTATTAGAGCTTTATAAATATACCAATTGTATCATTTTCCGTTCACTAGAACAAAAACTACAAGTGTTTTAGTAAAAGCAGATGCCGTTACTTTAAGCGAGATGTCATACTTTAAAACACGTTTTACTCGAAATGTGATTTTTTTGAAAATAATCAAACGGGGTCAGCGATTGCTAAAAAAGTTTTGGACATAATTAACTGAAATTTTTCTGTAAGTTCTGTATTTTGGTAAAATTGTTTTAACCTTCTGATTTATCAATCACTGTTTTATTACAAAAATTTACAATCCCTTATGTTAATTTCATCACTTTTTTTAAAACAATTTCATATAATAACTGAGATAAAGTGCTCTAGTTTTTGAAAAAAAGAAAATTTCCTTATCCTGAAGGTCATTTCAAAATTGAATAATATAGCAACTCATTAAATTGAAAATTTGTTTATAAACCTTTGGTCCAAAATGGACCACGTTTATGCTATTTTTTGTCATTTTTACCTATTTTTCCCATTTTAGTAATAATAATTTCTTTTCTTTTCTTGATTTTAGTACATTTTTCTTAAATGCACTAAACAAATGAAAAATAACAAAAAAAAAAAAATCCTCATATCTCCTTTTTAAAAAAAAAAAAAAAAGTTGTCGCAACCAGTTGGATACCTTAAATCTTAACACTAAGAGCCTATATGAGCTACAACAGAGGTTGCATCATGTACGATTTCCCGTTTCAGCTAGAGTGTCCGACAACTTTATCTTGAAAAATCGATATCTTTCGTGCATTATGACCAAGGAAGTACATATTCCTTATTATAGGCTATGTTTTTAAAAAAAAGATTTTACAATTATTCAAATTACAATTTTTATTACTAAATAAATTTGTAAAGGTTATTTGACTTAATTTTTTTGAATTTACCTGAATTATTTCAAAACTTAGCTTTTGAATATCCTTGTTCCTTAACTTTTTTTAAATGGGCTGCATTTTGGCACACAAGCCTTTGTAGACACTAGTGGGAGAACCATTTCATCGGTGGCACCATCTCGTGGTAGCTCCAGCTACCAAATTTCTTATGCTTTAAATTATTTAATTCAGGCTCTCGTCGGATGATAAATATTGTCATTTCTAATTTTGCCGAGAGTATCAGACACAAATTTGATACTGAAGAAATTTTTTGCATACCACATAATCATGACATCCATTTCTACGATTTTCACATCCACAAAATCTATCGACTCCAGCCGGATCGAACCCGCAACAGAAGGCTCCGAGGCCGGCACGCTCCCTCTAAACCACCGAGCCTGTTTATAACTGTGTTGGCTCCTTTAAAATTCTTTTTTTCCTTTTGTCATTTTACCACATTCAGAAATTGGTGTCTACTACATTCTACACAATTTGGCTTAACCCTTCATTTTATTATTTAGTGGAGGACACAGTTAAAAAAGGTAATGTGCTCTATCTCCATATTATAAACTAAATTAAATCATATATACAGTGGGGTAAAAAAAGTATTTGCACACCTACATTTTTGTTTGCAATTCATAAAAAGAAGCATTAAGAAATAAAAAAATTGGTATTGTCAAATCAGAATAAGTTTAATCATCCAAAACAAACAAAAATTACAATAATATAAATAACAATGCTTTTTTGTAACAAAATTAAAATATCTCGTGTCAAAAAAGTATTTGCACACCTACATGAATACAAAAGAAATAAAATATTTAAGCAAATTTCAAATAACTAATATTTAGTATGCATTCCTTTAGCATCTATTACTGCTTGTAATCTTGTTGGCATTGATTTAATTAAATTTCTGTAACAATAGGGTCAGTGTATTCGACCACTCTTCAATAAAGGCTTGTTTAAGGGCAGATTTGCTTGAAATCTTCCTTTTTCTTTTTTTTAAATCAACAGAATTCCACAAATTTTCCAAAGGATTTAAGTCTGGTGATTGTGGTGGAGTGGCAAGTTTTCTGGGTACATGATAAAGCAACCACATGCATGTTATACCGGCAGTGTGCTTGGATCATTGTCTTGCGGAAAATAGTACGAATTTCTGATACCCAATTTTATTGCACTTTGTGGCAAGTTATCTCGCAAACACATCAATATAGGTTTAAGCTGTCATATTCCTATCAATGAAACACAAATTACCAACTCCTTTGCTAGCCATGCACCCCTAAATCATATCAGAACCTCCTCCATGTTTAACTGTAGGTAACACATTTTTGGTATGAAAAGCAGTACAAGGTTTTCTCCAAACTAATTTCCTGACATCTGATTTAAAGATATTGAACTTACTCTCGTCGGAGAATATGACATTTTTCCAGAAATCAATTGGCTTATTGATATATTCTTTAGCGAATTCAAGTCTCTTCAGTCTATTTCGTTCAGTCATGAGAGGTTTTTTCCTTGGAGATCTCCCATAAATTTGTGCATCATGCAGGACATTTCGAACACTTTGGGCACAGATTTGAGCTCCAGATGTTGAAGCGACATCATTGGCTAATGTAACTGCACTAACAAATGGATTTTTCGATGCTTCTCTTATGATTTTTCGCTTAATTCGCAGTGAAAGTTTTTTTTGGGCATCCAGAGCGCAAGTTATTTGATGTAGATCCTCTTTCTTTATGACCTTTTATAACATACCGAACAGTAGAGAAGCAAACATTTACCTTTTTACCTATTTCTCGATAACTTAGGTCATTTTCACGTAGAGAAACAATTTTTTCTCGCAACGAAATCGGCAATTCAGATTTCTTAGGTGCCATAACAATTTGAAATCGACAATCAACTGATAAAGTTTCGACAATACCTCCTTTTATAGTAGTCTTACGTATGTTGTTACTGCGGGATGACTGTCAAATATAATTAGCAAAAAAATGCAAATTTGCTAAAGTTGAGTTGAGTGTGCAAATACTTTTTTGACATAAGATATTTTAATATTGTTGCAAAAAATGTTTTTTATTAATATTATTGTATTTTTTGTAATTAATTTAAATGAATAGGCTTGTTTTATTTTTAAAAGGCCAATTTTTGTATTTCTTAATGCATTTTCTTATAAATTGTGAACAAAAATGTATGTGTGCAAATACTTTTGTACCCACTGTATGTTATTATTTTTATCTCAAAATAAAAAGTCGTCACTTACTGCGTATTCTTTAAATAAATAAAATCATTTTTTTGAAAAGAATTTCACTAGCATAGCTCATTTTCTAAATTCTCTACTTAAAAGTTTCATATTTAATAAATCTGAAGGAATGGGTATTTAATAAATGGAAGGATAACTTCTGTTTTCGTTTATCGACAGCGTGTCGATTTAAATTTTAGTCATATTTGATGGGCATATTTAAAAAGAATTTCCCACAAACTGGCGCCATTTTTTCTCTTTCACTTAAGAATACTAAACTATGATTTTAACTTAACTCTTACGACAAGAAGAAAAATAACAAATGTATCTCTCTAAATTTCAAGATAAATTTAGAGAATCAACTATCAAGACTATAATATTATTACCCGCAAGGAAAAATTTCATAACTATGTAACTCCTTTTTGTTAATGCCAACTGTATATACGCCATTTCTTTTTCACGTTTTTCCCCTTTTCTGCAAATTCTAAGCAACGTCCTTTTTTCCCCAGAAGGAATAGTTTCTTAGCTTTTAGTAGATTCATTATTTACTGCTAACTGATGCTCAAAGAATATAAACAGGAAGTTTTAGATAGTTTTTGCCCTTTACAAAACGATTGCTTAATCATTCGAAAATACTAAAAAAAAAAAGACTTTTTTTTTCATTTTATAAATCATTAAGACTACGATAATTGTAAAAATATTTATGTTTTATTTTTCAATAATAAGTTAACATATAAGAAGATTTTTTTCGAATTTCAAAGAATGGTTTCTTTTATTCCAAACGATAACTAGATAATTAACATTCCGTTTATAAAATGAATCATGACTTACTTTATTTTCTTGTGATTCATTTTGAGTTAAACAAGTTATTCTTAAAATTTATTTCAATATAAATTTTTTTAAATAATTCTAGATAAACGGAATTGGATTTTCTAGATATATTGAATTGCGAACTGATTGATTTTACGTTTCTATTTTAAAAATAAATAAGAAGCAAATCGCATATTATAAATAAATATAATTTTAAAAAACTAAAGAACACGCTTTTATACTGAATCGAACTAAAAAGTAAAAAAATAATTCTTAATATAAGAATAAAATGATGAACGAGAAAATTAATGTCATTGGGTAAAGCGTGGGGTGTTCTATAAATAATCAATTGTTATAGTTTCTAACTTCTTTCAATTCCGAAATTGCACCCCACGCTTTTACCCAATGACATTAATTTTCTCGTTCATCATTTTATTTATGTTAAGAATTATTTTTTTACTTTTTAGTTCGATTCAGTATAAAAGTGTGTTCTTTAGTTTTTTAAATTATAATTTATTTTTCATTTTTTAGTTCGATCTAAATAAAAGCGTGTTTTTTAGTTTTT
>BMAO01012844.1:0-23851 GCA_019973975.1 Trichonephila clavata
CCGATCGAAATGGAAGCAAAATCCCCTTTTAACGAATAAAACCCTGAATTAAGGATACATTTCAACATCCGAAAAAATATTTTTATTAGTATGGATTTGAAGAAAAAATCTGTTTCTTTTTGAAATGACATATCCTTCTGTGGTCTCTAAATGAAAAATACTTCTCTTGTAAGCCGCAAATTTCGAATGCGAAGGATGCAGCCCATTATTAAATTTCACAGGTGCAAATGGGTCATGAGCAATGCCGATTTAAGCTGATTTCAGGTCTGAGCGCAAAAGATCTACTGGCCCCTTGGTGCGAAAGATCAAATTTATCAAAATATCTGTTTAAGTCCAGCTTATCCAGGCCCCGAGCCCTTAGGTGCAATGGATAAACAGCCACTGGTCATGAGTGTAACTTACCGCGTGTTTGGAATAGGACAGGAATTCCTTTATCTCATCCACTCTACAACGCAGGGGATATTTTAAGAGATTCTACCACATTTGATTTCTTTTTGAAAAAGTGAAGTTATTAAAAGTACGGTTTTGCAGAAAATATTTTTTTTTTTGGAAAATTTGTTAAGCATGTCATATTATAGGAAATAAATGCATAGCGATTTTTATACAGGTATTGCTAATGAAAATCCGATCAAATCTGTTGCATTTTCTATTCTTTACATTGTTTGGAAACAGTGAAAACGTACCTAATGCAGCAGGATGTAAATGCCGCAGTATTTCCTTTTCTGCATGAAGTCGAAAAAGTACAAAGGAATCAAAAATATTGTCAAACAACTTTTAGTCAGTATTTTAAAATTTCCAATGAATTCGTCCATAATAATTTCCTAATAGTATTTTTAGCTGTTGAATGAAAAGTGTGTAATTTCTAAGTGTGGATATTTTTGTGCAGTTGCTTATTGTAGAATTTCCAGAAGGTAAGTGGTATTGTTTTTGGTCCCCGATATTGCAAATATCTTCGATTTAACGAATTAAAATGTTCGGTGCCGACGAATTCGATGAATCGGGAAACGACTGTATATTTAAAAAAAATAAACTTTTAAGGCAGGATGCAGAAAAAAATAAATACAAAATGGGCAGGAATGATTTTGGGGTGGCATTTTTCCAGAAAGATTATTCCCCAGGTGTGTACAACGCTTTGCAAAGAGTCCCTTTTAAATTGCTTCGGACGCAGCGGTGGCTTCGGAATTTCTTTGTCACTCAGCTGCGTTTGTCTGTGAACAAGTTTAAGGGGAAAGGAATATATCTTCGGGGCAGGCACCTGTATTAGCAGTTAAGGGGGACATACATGCACGTGTTATGGTACATTTGTTGTGTTAAAGAGTGGACGTGAAAGGAAGGATCCTAGTTAGGTTAGAAAATTTTATTTGGCATACATGTGAGAGCTGATTTTATTGATAAAAATAAGCTTTAAACCCAGAAATAATATCTTAGGGACAGAAACATGACTATCTAAGGCAGGGATGACGAACCAGTGGCACGTGGCCATTGATGCACGTGACATAACATTTTGGGCACTCCATCGATCAAAGTGGTTTAAATTTTAGTTTAAAATAATAAAGTTCACTATGAAGTGTTACGATCAAACGCGAGTGATTGGTTGTGATGCGGTGAGGAGCACATGCGTTGTTATTTCTCTTGTTCGAGTTACGTCGTGGACAGCAATTGCTAATGATGTTAAGTTTGTCAACGCATAGCATATAGTAAATTTCGTTGACACACAACTGTATTTTAAAGTTTATTTGTGTTGTATTTACGATTTTTAACCGCAGTTTAACATTAGTTTAGCAAAAAAATAATAAGCGCAAGAAGTAAATGTAATGGAGAATGTTAAACTTGGTGGACCGAGAAAAGGCATGGTATGATTAATAAAGACTACAAAGCGGTGTGTGTTCTGAACATGTATGTAAACATCGTCCGTAAAACGGATAACGGATTTCAGACACTTTTAACTATTGAAGAAGCTGGCTGTTGCTATTTTAATTATATTTTCATCTACTTATGCCTATGAGTCATTATTTTCAGAAATGAATAGCATTAAAAACCGTTCGGCAGCTGACTCTAATTCTCAGCATGCATTCTGCTAAAAGTAACATCTTACAATCCTAATGTGTTATTTTTCAATTGCTTGTAATCTTCAACTACAAAAGTCACACTAATGTTACTTTAATTTGAATGACACGTTTTACTAAAACATATACTACTATACAGTGCAAAATATATTTTCTCGAAGTAAATGAAGAGTTTTGAGCTGCTAGTATTTAGTTTTGTTATTTTCCTAATAATATCTCAAATCAAAATTATTTGACTCATCAAACATTTCTTTAGAAAATTATGGAATGTTGATCCATAAAGGTTCGCCACCCCTGATCTAAGGATATAAACAAAACATTCCGGACACGAAATCAAGGCAGAGGAAAAGACAATAAATTTCCGATGTGTTCGGACATCTACAGAATTGTACTCGTTTTTCAGACTAAAAATTCTTCTCTTGTTTACTTTGGAGAACATTCTACATACAATTAACGTTATTCCCTCTTTTAAATTAAGCGTCGATGAACGTAATAATAATAACAAACATTTTTTATTCTGAGAATTTTTTTAAGATGCAAAATTCTCTTTCTATCTTTTAAAAAATTACCGCCATTTGCACATTGCTAAATTTTTCTTTTTTTTTCTTTTTTTTTTTTTGCATCGAAAATTTCTTAGCACTAAAATGAAGAGCATGGAACAAACTTTTGTCGAATTCCCTATTCAATAAAACGAATATATGTATAAAGCTATATATTTAAAGGAGAAAAGCGACTCATACTCATCATGATCTCAGGAACTATTAAATCTACTGACCGAAACTTTGGTAGCATGTTCCTTTCTTGGAGTAGAGACCCGCTAAGAAGGAATTGTTCGAAAATCGACCCGAAAGGGGTTGGTTGTGAGGGCTAAGGGGCGTTATAGATAAATATCCCGTTTTTGAACTATTACATTTGAAATTTGGTGAGGGTTTCTTTTGTTGAGCAATGATCCATTACGAATGAGTTATGCGTAAGTCGAATGGTTGAACTTAGATACCAATAATTTATATATATGAACAGTATATATTAACACAGCATCTTGAAATACCTAGTGAAGCGAGCACGTAACAAATATATATATAATATATTTGCAAAAATACATATATATATATATATATATATATATATATATATTTGTATTTTTGCTTTTATTATTTATTTATTCATAATTTTAAATGTATGTTTCCTTTTTTCCATTACTTATGCATATAATTAACGTATGGATAAAATTAAGGAATCGTGGAGAAACAGCCATTTATATTTAAAAAATGCGCATTAGACAATGTTTAAAACCAGTAAATCATAAAATAGATAGCTAGGCACTTTTCAACTGAATGAATTAAACAGCAATACATAAATATTAATGAATTAAACAATAATATATAATACGTTAAAAGTTCTAACTACATCACCAGCCATAAATATATATTATTCTTAATTATAATGCTCTAACTAAATTTTATATATGACTAGCTGTTACCCGCGACTTCGTTCACGTAGAAATTTACAAAAAAGTGTTTTGTTCAATTCACAGATCTTACGAAAACTTAATAATTCTGTATTCCACGTTAAGAAATACATACACGCTATATATATATAGAGAGAGAGAGTTTAATGTCATTTTTTTACTTTGTGAATCAATGTTTTGTTTTTATATTTTTGTGTTCTTTCTGCTTTTTGGTGTTTATTGTTTTTATTTTTTTTTATTTTTTTTGTTTTTGTTAATTTTTGTGTGGTTTTTTTCGTATACATTTATTGAACATCCTCTCTATATACAGTATTAAATTTATTGAAAAATCTCTTTATATACAATATTTGGTGTACGATTTTCTTGAGCTAAAACAAAAACGCCAGTGGCATTCCTCGCACGTGAACATGCCACGTATAGTTGGCCATGTGAAAAGCAACTCTTAGTTAAATCTATGTCAACTTTGCTTAACGTTTGCCCTTGTGACTTGTTAATTGTCATAGCAAAGCTGACACTTACAGGGAATTGTAGTCTTTTGAATTCAAACGGGAAATTCGATGGTATTATGGGAATTCGTGGTATAAGTACTATGTTACCTTTTCCGCATCGGATATTATACGATCTTCTATAACGTTTCTTTGCAATGACACTACTCGCAACCTAGTACCATTGCAAAGTTTTGGTGGGTTTAAATTACGGAGTAGTATGATGGGAACGCCAATCTTAAGTTCTAGCTTGTGAGGAGGTAGACCAGGCACAATTATACTGTTTAAAAATTCTGTTGGATAACTAACCGTTTCATCCGGATTGCAAACTGTATTGATGGAAAGGTATGTTTGTGATTCACCAGGAAGCTTATTTAACATGCGCTGATTAAGCCAGTAACCTGGTCGTTTATAGGTGCTAAAATGGATCTTTCACACAACCACGAATCTTCTTTTATATTGAGATTGTGAACATCATCATAAATGCTATGTTTTTTATCAAAATCTGAAATATTTTCATGAATAGAAACTAACAAGAAAAAAAATAAATTAAAAGTAAAAAAAAAAAAAAAAAAAAAAAAAAAAAAAAAAAAAAAAAAAAAAAAAAAAAAAAAAAAAAAATAAAATCTGAAATATTTCATGAATAAAAACCTAACAATGTTTAACATGATTTCTAATTATTATACTTAAAGTTCAGCTGTTAAAGTTTAAAAAAGCTTAAATATAACGAATGAAAAAAACTCACAATTAAGAAATTAAGAACAATTTGAATTAAGAAAAACAGAGAGGTAGAAAAATGAAAGATACCTTGAAAATTATTATTCTTCGATTACAATATAAATATTAAGCAAATAATAAGTATTGTTTAAATGTGACTAAAAATGTAAATAAAAAAAAAAAGAAAGGATTAAAACTAACCGTAAAACTTATCAATTTTTTGTTTCTTGCATTGCTTTTTGCTTATGAAGCCTTGATTTATTATTTTTAAAAGTGCATCCGAAACAGCCGATGCTCTACTTAACTGAACAGTGAGATAACTATCATAAAAAAAAATTATGGCACGTGTCAGCGAATTATGATGTGCGCGTAACACTGTTATGTCTCATGAAGAGCATCGGTCGCCAGTAACCAAAACAACGACTTCATTAGCTCAGCTTGGCGTTCATCTTGGCATTCAGTTTCACGTTCACCCGTATAGTTTCCGTTCCCGTAAGAATACGGGAATAAAATATAGCCTATGTTACTCCCCGTTAATGTAGCTTTCCATCAGTGAAAGAATTTTTAAAATCGCACCAGCCGTTTCCGAGATTAGCCGGAACAAACAGACAGACAGACAGACAAAAATTTTAAAATTGGTTTTTGTTATGAGTACCGTATATACTTTTAGTGCATTAAGTAAAAAGCTGCTAATTTGAAATTACAAACAGACACTTCAATTTTATTTATTTGTATAGATATCTAAGATAGAATTTTATCTCTTAAGCATATGTGTTTAGTTTTTGGATATTTATGGTTGCCCATTTCTTGAAGAGTTAAATCTTTGTTTAGTAAAGTACACACACACACACACATATATATATATATATATATATATATATATATATATATGTGTGTGTGTGTGTGTGTGTATATATAATATATAAGTTTTAATAAAAAAATTTTTTTTTGTAAAAGTTTTCCTATATAAGTTTTAGTACATTTTAGAAATAATTTTAACAGGAATTGAAATTCTGTAATTAATCATATAAAGCCTTGATTTTAATTCTTAGATGTTATTTCTATGCATATTATTTGAAAAACTTTGATTTACGAGATTTTATATTTTAATTTTATGTAGGAGTGTGATAGCTTAGTGGTTATGGACATGAGCTCATGGTCAGCGTGTCACGAGTTCGAGCCTGATGATTCGCTGTGTATAGGGGCTGAGACACGTTCATCTGTTGTGGCTCAAAATCCTAATGTTGGAGTAGTTAGGAGAGTGGGATGTCAGCTGAGGTGTCATCCCCGTCATTTGACCGTGGTTCAGAATTACTTCGGAGTGAGACGTTAATAAACCCTCACTTGAATATCACATGAAAATTTAATATTCCTTTTCAAATTAAAGAGGTCAAGATGATTTCGTAGGCAACGCAATAGATTCATAACCGAAGGTTCGTGGTTTCGTCTTGCCAAAGATCCACCGTGCAGAGGTATTGTGCACGTTAAATCTATTGAAGCTCAAAATCATTACATTAGCGTGGCGTGGAAGTTAGGAGAGTTGAGTGTCAGTGATTGTGGTTAGCCGATTTTGCAGAAAGACGCAGAATGCAACTTTGTGTTCTTTCGAACGGTGTATTTTGTTAGTGTTAATTCGTACATATTCTCGAGTTAGAGCCCCCTTTTTTATTACGGACCCCCGTAATAAACCCTTTGAGACCAGAGTTTCGAAAAAAATATTTTGTACGCAACTCGATGTCCTTTCGAACGGAGAATTGGTTTGTGAAAATTCGTGTAAGTTTCGGAATTATGGGCCCCCAGTCTGATTCGAACTCCCCCTTCTGGAGGAGCCCCTTTTAAGGTCAGGGTCTAGAAAAAAATATGTTCCTCTTCACTCGAAATATTATATTAGTGGTAATTCGAGCTAGAGAATGTCAATTACTTTTTAATAAAAAGTACTGAGCCGACTGAAACTCGAACAGTAAATGTTTCTTTTCGAATACATAATGCTATTTAGGAAGTGATTTTAAAGGTAATTATAACTTAAACCAATAAATAATTTGAGTTTAGTTTTATTGATGTATATAAAAATAGATTTGTATTAAATAGTATTAAATGATAGCAGGTCAAATTGGAAACTGTATAGTATAAGTTACAGAAATGTACACCTGGAAAACTTTAATCAGGATACTCTCTGTTGTTTCTAGACGAATTAAAAAATTTGGTTGATTTTTTTCATGATCTTCTCTGGGCATATTCTAATCCCTAATGAGGCTATTAATCATGAACTTCTGTTTCAAGAAAATATAACCCCCTCATTAACATTGGAGCTTTGAGGGAACTTTAGAGAAATTCAAAATAATAAAATAATACTTTATGAAACAGACAAGAAAACTTAATTGGCAATGGGTTAGTATGTATACTTGTCATATTCGTCAATTTTTATGAGCAATAACACAAAACATTACTCAAAAATATTTATAGAAAGTTAACCGCATCTTTAAAATTACATCAAATGCATACATCTAATTGAAGTAGCCAAAGTGCTCACGGGCACGAACTTAAGGCTGGAGTTATTTCAAATCGAACCTTAAAATTTTCAAGATTTGTTCTTCTGAGGAGCTGATACGCGCTTAATCTATCAAGGCTCGAAGTTCTTCCGTTGGAGTGGTGGGGAAGTTAGTTCAGATGTTCAGTGTCTTTTTAATTGACCATGGGTCAAAATAACGAAGTCTGTCAATAGTGACCCTCATGATACATTTAAGAGAGATGCTTTAAAAAGCAATTATGAATAATTTGTTGTATGCGCAACGCTCATACAACATATTAGAACCTAAGAACATCTCTATTTGGAGCAAGCACATCAATTTACTTCCAGTCAGGAGTTAAGCTTTAAAAAGTCACCTGGCCGCACTTTATTTAGTTACAATAGTAGTTTTTCTCTGATTTATTTATTTTCATGCCAGGAGTGTATCATTTAAATAATGTTTATGTTGATCATAATGATATTTTATATAATTTGGTACACTAATTACTTTTCAAGTGGAGTATTTTATCTTTCATACCATAAAAAGATACTTTGATTCGCCCTTCTTTAAAAAATAACGATATCTGTTGTGATGGATGGGCTGTCCCATCCATCAGAGTACGAGAATTAGAAGGAAGATTAGTCATAGGGGGTCAGAACAAACACAATTTATTTACAAGTGTCAACAGCCTAACAAATCTGAACTACCCAAGTTAGGAAATCCACATTTAAATAAATGTAGGAGCAAAGGCGAGGAAGACGATATAAGTAATATTTAATTAAAAATTTAATCACTTACTTTAGGAACGTCTTAGCTATACACATTCCAAATAATCTAAGATACGTCTATCTA
The DNA here is from genome assembly GCA_019973975.1 of Trichonephila clavata. NCBI lineage: Eukaryota > Metazoa > Arthropoda > Arachnida > Araneae > Nephilidae > Trichonephila > Trichonephila clavata. Next base: position 8,096 of record BMAO01012844.1, read on the forward strand.
CTTCAAGCCGACGCTAATCCAATTTAAATATCTAATTGACAAATCGTCAATCTTAAATATTAAGCAAATAATCTACGGAACACACTCGCCTAGCTTTCTTTTCCTCTAATCACTCACTGCTACATTTACTTCAAACCTCTCTCTATCGAACCTGAAAGTTAATGTTTACATATAAGCCTTGATTTGCATGAGTCACATCTTCTTCTTCGGAGAAAGTTTTCAATAGATTAATATTTAAAGAAACAGTTTTTCCCTAAGAGAACTAGTAGAAAGTTCGTGAAAAGACTAGTTACACTGTAAGCAGTGGTGCCGATTTAAGCTCATTTCGGGCCCTGGGCGCAGAAGGCCCAGGCCTCCTTGGCACTTCAGGGTCGAAATTTATAACCCGAAAATGTGGTTAAGTCCAGCTTATCCGAGTCCTTCTGAGCTCCTCCAGGTTCCTGGACCGACCCAATGGATAAACCAGCACTGTCTGTGAGCAATTTTTCGTATCATTTTAATACTACCATGTTCAGCTGAGGGAATGAGTGCGAGTTATTGGCTATTGGTGACGGACTTCGTAATCTTGAGTATCGGTGAAGTGACGACGACGGCACCTGAGCTGGGACACCCTCTCCAAATTACTACACCACGCCAACGGGAGGATTTTGAGCTCAACAAATGTAACGTGCATCAGTTCCCTCTAAATGGAGGGTCTTTAGTGACCCAGGATTTGACTCCGCGACTCGCCAGCCTCGAGTTCCACGTATAGTTGAAGACTTGCCGAAAGTAAGGGTTTAAAATAAAAACGTAATTATAAAAACAAAATTTGTAACCCCCCCCCCCCTCAAATAACTACAAAAATTAGTGCGAAATAAAATAAACTTTTTTTTTAATTCTAAAGATGGACTATTTAAAGTCATTCATACATACGAGACAATGGAAGACTAATGACACAGTGGGTATTTTTACATTTGTTATCGTCTATTAAAACATTCGTTACTATTAGAGAAGGAAATAATGCATCGACTCAAACACGTTTAGTAGTTCTTTGGCAAATGACATAATTCATCAGCAAATTTTGGATATATATTGATATTCTTGATCTATAGAGGTTTGGGGATAACCTGCGCCTAGGAACATCTTAAGACTTCTTGAGGCCCTGGGCCCAGTGGCGTAACGGAATATAATTGGGAAACCCCCCGCAAGGTCAGGTCCTGGGCACCAAGCCGGATACTTGCTAGAAAAAGTCTGCGTTTACCTAGTACTGATTACATAAACGACGAAAAAAATTTTAAAACCGGAATTAAATTTTTTTTTTAAAACTATATTTTATTTAGTTTATTCCAAGTGTTGAGAACAACAAAAGTAAACTCGGTTTGCTTTCATAGCTTTGAAAATAAGGACAGGTTTGTAGCGATACCAACAAAAATCAAGTATAAAAGTCTGCGTTCACTGTTTTAGTAGTAACTATAAAAATTATTTAAAAAGGATAATGAGTTATTTAATAGCTGGTTGGAAAACCCCCGTGTGTTGAAAACTTCCTGAAGTCTTTTCGGTATTGAATTATTAAGTGTAGTGGTTTCTTCAGAGCTTATCTTCTCTCATTCTTCCTTAAGAACACTCTTTTCCAGCAAGTGTATATATATACATATATATATACATACAAAGGATTGTCAAACCATAACATAATGTACCTTTATACATCAAGTAAAATTATTTAACATTAAACTTTTAACTGAATACAAAATCAACCGGAGTCTGAGTAAACGAAGTAAATAATGTATAACATTAGAGAGTATTTATAATATTTATTAAAACTAGAGTGAGTGAATATTAACGTCCAACTGTTCAGCTACACGAGGACTTTTGGGGACGGACTACGTAATTTTGAACCATGGTCAAATGACGCGGACGACACCTGACCTGGCACCCCCTCTCTCCTAACTACCACACCACACCAATGGGAGGACGTTTGAGCTCTCGACAGATTTTACGTGCATCGCTCCCCTACACGGCGGATCGTCAGTGGTACTGGGATCGAACTCATGACATGCTAGCCACGATCCGATGCCTAGACCTCTTGGCTACCGCGGCCACTATTAAAACTGGAAATCTCTAACGATAGATAACCTGGTAACTTGAATAAACACGAACACTAAGAAAGACACGAACACTAAGAAAGACACGAACACTGTAAGATAATTTTAGATTTAAAATTCTTTCGAAAGAAAAATGTATAACTTACCTGATTCTTCATTTCTGAATCCCGGGATGAACTTGACCTAAGTTCGATTACACTCTAGCGTAAATACTGCAACTTTTAAAAAGGAGAGTTCTATGTATGAAGCAAAAAAGATTTTATGAAAATGAAATAAGAAACTGATACGTTCCATTATGCTTCATTTGATTGAATACTCATAAATCTATCATCAAATGCTCTCATTTAAAATGCTCTCTATACTTTTCTAAGTATCGTAATACTATTTTGCTTGAAAAAAGCATAACAAATGTACGTTATTTACGACTTTGCTAAATGAAATTGAAACACATGAGGGGGGGGGGACTAAAGATGCCAATAATTTTCTCTGCTGCTTTTTAAAAAGTAAATCATGTCTTTTCCTACCTCCATACTGAATGTAATATATATAGTAAAAAACAGTGTTGAATTTTTGTATCTTCCTAGCATTTTATCCAATTCTCCGTCTGACTTTTGTTTTATTTGTTAGTAATTTAGGTTTAAAAGAAAACCGAAGTATCTCTCGTCACCTGGATTACAGCAAATGAAATTTTTTTTTGATTTGGCTATATAGGATTAAAGATATTTCATGAGCGTATGAAAGTTTTGACAAGGAATGACGTTTGATCGCTGATTGGAAAATCGCTTAAAAATTCGATTTTAAAAACGTGAAGTGAATTTTGAGAAAATCTACGTTCATGGCGTCAGTCAAGTTTGGGCCCCCGCAGTGCGGGGGTTGCGGGAGTGCACGTTACGCCACTGTCTGGGCCCCTACGCAAAAGTAGGCCCTGGGCCTCTTCACACATGTAAGCCCCACCTATGGACCATAAAAATAAACAGTACATAGCATATATTGTCAAGTGTACAGACAATAACCCGAAGCAAATAAATGTGTATGACTTATAATCACACTGATTGGCTCAACCGACTTTAGACTGAATGAGAAATGATGGTGTATGGTGGTAGGCCTAGACCTATGTATGAACCCCGGTCATCACATGTAACGAATTGACATATCGTTCGAAATCCCCAGTGTTTCGGATAATACAACCGCCAGTGGCGGATTAAGTGGGTGTCGGACCTGGCGGCCGCCAGGGGCCCCCAGCACTGGTAGGGCCCCCAAAACTTGATATGCAAAGGCCAGCGACAAACCAATCATGCCACCTTGGAACAAGAAATGAAAAGAAAGCAAAGATACAGTGACACACCCGCTATAAATTTATTGAAATGCAAGAGAAATCCTAATGTTGAAAAACTTTTGAAAATATTTTTAACAATACCGAAATCGAATGCATCTGGTGAATGATCTTTTTTAGTTTTAAAGCGTGTTAAAAATAATTTACTATAGGAGAAAAGACAAATTGAACTACATGGCCATATTATATACAGAATAAAATGTTTTGGACAAAATAGATAAGGTAAAAATAACTGATGAATTTGCCAAAGAGAAATCAAAAAGTGCAGCAAAGCTGTAAGCTCTTAAGAAAGGTTTTTAATTTTTTTTAATGCAGTTAAGACTTTTCTTTAGTGGATGAGTTTTATTACAGCAATACATTTTATTGTGAGAATTTAAAGTAAGCGACTCTCTTTTCACTATTTTAGTTTTTCGACTCTTAAGCCCATGGGCCTCAAACCTTTTACCGCCAGGGGCCTTCAACTACGTTAATCCGCATCTGACAACCGCTAAAATTTTTCTTAGTAAAACTGAGTTAAGAATGAGACAAAGCCCTGGGCCCGGACCCAGTTAGCCCATGCCTTAAGACATCCTTGCCTACACCTCATGTTTCGATCTAATGACTTGATAATCAATGGCCAGGCATTTGATAAATATATATTTCTATTCTGATATCCTAAAAATATTTCTAATTTTATATGTATTTATAACACTGAAAAAATAAAAAAATAAACTATATAAATAAACAGCGAATCTGAACCTGGAATGTGTATAGCATAAATAAACTATTTATATACAAAGACAGCAGTAGAATTGTCGAACGTTCTGAAAGAAGTCAAGGTTTGACTTCTGCAAGGTTGAGGTGTAAAATTCTCAAACATTTTACTTTAACATCCCCTCCCCCATCCCCGTCTTCGGAAATACGTTCTTAGTGGGATGCAGGTGTGTTAGGCCCCCCCGCCCCCTCCAAAATTTTCCTTCTTGGTTTTCAACGCTCGTGATTGGCTGAGTTTCCGAGCTGCTTCAATTCCTCGGAGCAAGTCCTTCATTGAATATTTTTCACCAAGAGAGTCAGAATCACTTGTTTCAAGAAAGAACACACATTGAAGTTTACCTATATTGCATGCAGCCATGAATTGGGGAGTGTTTATACTAAGTTTTGTAAGTTTAATTGCCATTGCTTCATGCACCGGCAAAAATCGTAGGGGAAGGACAGAGATTTCCTTCGAACCTAAAGAAAAAAACGAATTTTTGTCGGATGCTGCTTCCTTTAAGAAAACAAAAAGGAGATACCGTTTAAGGACCGAGTACAGCGATGGAGAGTCTTTTGAACCGATTAGAAAAAAATACAGATCAAGAAACAGGGACAGAACCGATGGTTTATATACTGTCAGAACCAGAAGACCTCAGGTGAAAAGTGAAGATTTAAAAGAAATAAAAAAGAATCGAACCGCGGTAAGTACAATTCTTTATCTTTATATGCATCAGAAGTTTATTAAATAAATGATCATAATTATTTAATTCATCATTAGTTTGTAGCTCTTAAGGTATCCTACTACCCTAAAATTGTGAATTTTCCCAAAAACTGACAATATTTTTTATGATTTTATTTTATAGGCCATCTTATTAGCTCTATAAAAATACCAAGCTTATTATTTTCCATTCACTAGAACTAAAACTACAAGTGATTTAATAAAAGCAGATGCCATTACTTTAAGAAAGATATGTCATACACTTTAAAACGCGTTTTACTCGAAACGAGTTTCTTTGAAAATGCTCAAACGGGGACAGCGATTGCTAAAAAGAGGTTTGAAAATAATTACCTGTGTGAAATTTTTTGTGCATGTTCTGATAATATTGAAGTGTTTTAATCTTCAGATTGATCAATCACTTTTATTACAAAGTTTACAGTCCCTTATGTAAAGATAATTCCTGTTTTTTTAAGCAATTTCATATAATAACTAAGATAAGTACTCTAGCTTTTGTAAAAATTAAAATACATATTATCGTGAAGATCTTTTCAAAAAGGAATAACATATCAGTACATCAGAATTAAAAAATTGAATATTTGATCATAAACCTTTGGTACAGAATGGACTGCGTTGATGTTATTTTTTGAAAATTTTTACCCATTTTTTCCGGATTTTGGTAATAATAATTTATTTTTCTCTTCTTTTAGCATATTTTTTCTTAAATTGTACTAAGCAAACAACAACAACAAAAATCCCCATATCTCAATTTTTTTAAAAAACAAGTAGTCGCAAGTAGTCGGATACATTGAGACATTTGAAGAAAAAAAATTCGTGGTTGCTAAATTATTTAAGGTGCTTACAATTATTCTTTTAAAAAATGTCGTATTCCATACAATGCCTTTGAGTAAATCCTGATTTTGACAGTAAGTAAAGGGGTTACAGAAACAAAAAAATGTTTGAGAATCAGTGTTATAAAGTAATAAGACTCTAAAGTAAAGTAATATACATATATATATGTTTCACATAATTTATGTAACAAAAAATTATTATCGTAACTTGTACATAATGTAACTAATAATTTTTTATTTGTAAGAAAGAATTTATTGCTTAATTAGATAAGATTATTACTGTCTGATCATTACATTACCTGAGCTAAAAAAATTTTTACCTTTTGAAATTTAAATTTTTCACTGAAATTATTGTTTTCCACAAATGTTATTTAAAATTCTTTGCATTCTGTACACGTAATGGCTCATTATCAGGGGCGAGCACAAATTATTTATATTAAATTAAAATACATATTGCATTCAAAAGAAAAATGTTGACAAAAGTATAGAAATGTAATCTTAATACTAAGAATTAAAAATCTGTTGGTATATTAGAGGGGTTTGAGCCCCGTTGTGCAGTGCCAGCTTAAGCTTATTTCGGGCCCTGGGTGCAGAAGATCTAAAGGCCCTTTTGGCGCTGAATGATCGAAATTTATAACCAGGAAATGTGGTTAAGACCAGCTTATCTGAGCCCTTCGGGGCATCACCCGTCACAAGCGCCCAATGGATAAACCGTCTCTGCCGTTTTGTATTCCGCTGTTCAAAATTGTATACAATTATATCACAATGCTCAATGGAGTTGCGTCATCGATAGATTCCACCAAATGTGGTGCGACTAACAGGAAGTCTTTTAATTTTGGAAGGCACACATTTTGTTTTTAAATTTAAAATTGTTCCATTATTCAAATTTTTGATTTTTTTGGAAATTCTTTAAAGAAAAGTAATAATTTACATAAAATAACGAAGATATTCAATTAAAATATAATTATATTAATATTGTTCAGTTCTTTTTTACAAAGAGTTAATTAACAATAAGATGAGAGTCTACAAGGAGCTAACCAGAATGAATTATAGTTTAAAAAAAACCCTAAAAAACACCCTTTTATACTCAATCGAACTAAGTTGTAATTTACTATTTTAGTTGCCAAATCTGGAAATGGGATCTGAAATTAGTCGCCAGATGCGGGATGGGATCTAAAGATGAGTAATCATTAATCCTGATGATCCTGATCAGGACAATGCACAAAATTATTAAATTATTGTATGATTATCTGCCCTGGACAAGTGAGCAAAATTTCGAATTAATCTGACCTTTTAAGGCCTCTCAGGACCCTTAACTCCCTTAGGATGCACTGGAAAAAAACATCCTTTTCAAACCAATGTAACTTAGCAATAAAGCAAAACAATCATATGAAATTTTTATCACATGATAATCATATATATTTACAATATTCCTCAAATTTTCAGAGAATTTGAAAAAAAATTAAAAAAGTTATAATGAAGGGCCCCCTTAGAAATCTTAAACTTTTTGTTATAGGGGCCTTTTCACAATTGAATTTTAATTTTTATGTTCTTTTCCTTTTATTCATAACATGCACAAGTTATGAAGATCAGGTAGCTAGATTGAAAAAAAAACATTAATGCAATGAAAATGATATAATTATAGTAATATAAATAAGTTTTTTTAGAATGCTACGAAATAATACACAAATGGTAATTAGAGACGTGGCGAGAAAAAACATCGAAGTCTTTTTATTAAAGTCCTATTTGAACAGTGTATACAATTAATTTTACAGTTGAATATCTTTAATTAATTAATTAGCTCTAACGGATTAAATTTCCCAAAGTTGAGTATTTTGTTTATATATATCCCTTAATTTTCTATGTAATGATTCAAAAATAATATTGCATGAAAAAACTGCAGTAAATCATAATGCGGTAGATACAGGGTCAAACAAAAATATTTAACATAGTAAAAATACGCTGCTCTCTATAAAGTAGAGAAATTAGTGTATTTCATTTATATTGGAGTATTTTCCTGTCGAAAAATATTTGCCGAAGTCAAGTTCTATGATTATTACGGCTTCTTAAAAAGGAAGAAGGGGGGGGGGGAAGAAAAGGTAAATCTAGAGTAGAAAAGCAAGTAGCAAGAGTTAAGTCATCTAATTTTATTGCAAGTTAACCTTTCCCCCTCTATTTCCGACCCCTTCAAAAGATTCCGAATGTGATAAGAATTCGAAAAAAGTACGCTATTCTTGAGTTGATGAATGAATAGTAAATCAGAAGGTACTTTTCACACGTTTCAACAATGACTTGACAGAGGGAATGAGGTTCGTTCCCTTTGGGACAGTAGTTTCTCCTCCGTGCTACGTGGAACTACCTGAGTGACCTTCAGGGCGGAATAGCTTCCCATCTATTCAAGCTTTACTACCAAGTGGATACTCACACATTCCGATGTCCTTAGGGAAGGGGTGTTGCAGCCACCCAGAATCAAAAGAAAGCTAATATATATTGCTTTGAGCAATTAAGAGGATTAAGGTACGAGAATATTTGTTTCATCTGCGAGAACAAATGTAGCAATGCAGAATAAAGGGGCACATTTACAACTTGATTACTGTTATTTGGTTTTCAATAATTTAGATTTTATAGTGTTAACTAGTCAATAGTGGTTATAAATTGATGAAAACAAAAACTTTTGCGTTGCTAGTAAGTTATTTTGTCCAATTTGTATTATTGGCGATATTGATATGACAAAAAAGAACACCAGGGAAAGAGGGATAAATGTTCTGCACGCATTATTATAATTTAGATCAGTGATCGAGAAACTGTCGATTACGAGCTACTAGTAGCTCGTGGAGACATTTTCAATAGATCACGTCAACACTTCTGTACGCTTTTTCAATTCCTCTACCATTATAGTTCACTCTCTCCCTATGTGTATATATCTTGTTCAAATTTTCAATTGCTGATAAAATACTTTCTATTCATCAATTCAAATTCAAATACATTTTGTTACACTAGTAGTGGATGACACTTGATGTTACTACAGTTTTTTTTCAAATATTAATTCATTTATTAAATTAAAAAATGAATATATAGTAACAAAAAAAAAATAATTGTTCAACAGTATATATTGAAAGGAAAACCTTGTGTTGTGTCTCTGTAGCGCATTGGACTTATAATCCGAAGGTTGTCAGTTCAAAACCCACCCACGATAACCTATTTTCTGACAATGCAATTTATATTATACTGGAATAATTAAATTTAATTAATGAATAAATAGAGTAACAGACAAAAAAATAATCCAACACCATATATGGAAAGGAAAATCACATTCTATTCTGTCACTTAATATTGTGATTCTGCGATATATATATATATATATATATATTTATTTATTTATATTAATTGCAACTATTTAATAAAAAGTAACAAATTTTTTTTTTATTTGTTGACAAAAGAAGGAATTTACTTTAAGTTTTTTTTTTATATTACTTGTTTGTAGGCTGATGCTGAAGAGCTTTCTTCAGCATCATTTTGATTTTCCAACAGACAATCCTACAGTGGAGTTGACATTAATAAGTTTTAAAAATGATTTATTTGTAAAATCGCTTTCTTCAAGCTCTAAAAATATTTGACTTCTTGTTTTTAAAGAAAAGTACCCAATTTTGGTCCAGGTTTGTCTCATAGAGAAGACAATGCTCAGCTCTACATACCTATGAAAAATTTCTCTTTTCAGTATGAAATTGATTAAAGATATGCACAGAAACTGACTAACACAGATGAACGCTTAGACAACTGTATTCGAATGGAAGCCTCTAACTACTCTTGTAGCATTAAAATCTTGATGACAAAAAAGTTGTTTCTTTCTTATTAAAGTTAATTATTTTGATAAAAAAATCTATTGCATTTGTTATTTATTACTAACTGTCTTGTGTACATTTCCATTTCAATTCCTGTTTTTTTATTAAAATTTTAATTAAAATTTATTATATATTTATTAGAATTGTAAGTTTATGGGTTTAAGTAGTGTGTTGAAAAAATTGTTAGTTCTTTCAGTAGGTAGCACACAGTAGTATTTAAAAACCGGTGGGTAGTTCAAAAGTTTCATAAGTTTGGCGATCACTAATCCGGTTATACATAACAAATAACATATAAAAAAAGTTTAAGTCAATTCCTACTTTGAATGAATGAATAGAACGTATTTTATTAACGATTGAAAATTTGAACAAGATATATATATATATGTATATATATACATATAGGGAGAGACTGAACTAATAGAAGGAATTGAAAAAGAGCATGATTTGTCTGCATCGTTGTAACAATGGACATCCGTTTTGGCTAGTTTGGCTGAAAAACTGGTTTTCGACGCCAACTTTTGTTATTGTTTTAACAGTTACATTGTTACAACAATGGAGACGAATCTAAGTTGGCTTCGAAAAACGATAATTAATTAATTAATACTTGAAAAAACTGTATTAACATCAAGTGCATCACTACAAGTTTAAAACTGTTTATTACAACTTGATTGGATGAATAAAAAGTGTTTTATTAATGATTGAAAATTTGAACAAGATGAATATATACATAAAGAGAGTGAGCTAATAATAGGTATTGAAAAAAATAAACATTTTTTTTGTACTTTTCTCTAAGAAAAAGGTGATAATACCAAACAGAAAATCTCTGATTAGTTATTGGTTACTAGGTGGCAATTTGAAACACGAAAGTTCCTTATTACAAATAGTCATATAATATTTTTGTTAAAAAGGATGCATTCTTTTGCATTTTAATGAGTTTTTCTTATTATAGTAAATTTGTATAACTTTTTCTATGATCTGATGAGCGAAACTTATCCTCTTGTGAGCTTATACGATTTTAATAATTTGTACAACATTTTGTTTCACGAGAATTTTTGTTAAATAATAACCTGGCAATTATTTAGGAACATATGTAACGATATTTAATTAAATCTGTGTATACAAATGTATGAAAAAGTTCAGTTTTATGATCAGGATTAAAATTAGCGCTATTTTGTGTATTCTAACGCATGAAAAACTAAAATTTGTCAACGTATATCAATAGATTTTTTTATCACATTTTCTATGGAAACAAAGTTATGAGATGTGTGTGAAGTTCACTTATCAACTTGACTTTAAAATTTGTTCTTATTTCTCTTTCTGTGAAAAAATGAATGAATAATTTTATCTTTTAAATTGTATATCTACAAGCTTTTCTACTTATCCAATCTCTTTCCACTTAAAATTTATTTAGAAAAAAAAAAAAACCCAATCCCCCATACATGCAATTGTAAGAATTTGTTAACAATAGTTTTGAACTTAAAAGCTTATAGAATTATGATATCAGTCAAATGATATGAAATTAGTTTCTGAGATAAAAATTATCGAAGAGAAGTACCACAATGTACAGGAAAAATCATGTTAAAGAGAGAAAATTACATGCTCTATCAAATATAAGGAGAGGGATGCTTATTATTGCTTATAAATCTAATGTTAATGTTTCTTTCTTGATATTGTTATGATATATTTTGTAGAATTGTTGCTTTAGTAGAATTTTATTAAAAAGCGATTATATAATTAGAATCTAAGGAATTGCGAAATATCTAAATGATTTCTTAGGAGATACTCTGAAATCAAAATCTTTTAATGTTTGTCGATTTCATTTATTTTGGTACAAATATCATATATGTTTAACGTATGTTTATTTCATACAAAAATATAAAATTTAAACTATTCGAAATCTTTTGCTTAATTGTGATGTAGTTTTCAATTCTTTTTTTTACATATAAAATTTAATTCATCTAAAACAATGTTCACATAGAGTTTCTATTAGAGTTTGAATTTAAAATAAAGAACTTGACAAATGGGATTCTAGATAGCTCGAATAGTGAGGGGAAAAAGAATTTAAACATCAAACCCCACAGTTTTTCCTGAATGAGTGAGAGTGATATTAACGTCTCACTATATAGGGCTGTTGACGATGGACATCGAAATTTTGAATCAGGGTTAAGTGGCGAGCTAGCACCTCCTCTCCTAACATCCACACCAGTGGGAGAACGCTTAAGCCTTGACAGATTTAATGTGCATTGATCACCTGTATACGGTGAGTCTTGAGTGCCACTAGATTTGGAACTCACGACACCCTTTCCATGCGACCGTGACCTTGACCCCTAACCAGCCGTTGGCCCCTTTTTTCCCCTGAAAAACGTTCCCACAGTTCTTTTTAAATGGAGAATTTTTTAAAATAATTTTCAAAATATTTAAAAATTAACTTAGATTATTTTACTGTCAAATAAAAATATAAATTTAAAATATTATGATCTTTGAATAAAGTTTTATTCTTCTGGATTAACTTATAAATATAAAAAAAAACAAGCCATTATTTTTGCTTTAAGAAGAAGTTTTTAAATCCCACTACACAAAAACGATACAAGATGTTTGAAAAATAGTCCATTTAGAAAATTTCTTGTTACTGATGACAGAAAAACTGTTTTCAATGAACAAGTATTCATTTTATATCCCGTATTAAAAATTTGAAAGTATATAGTAGATTTTTGTTTTAATTATGTATGCCGTATTTTGGCCATTTTAACATTTTTTTATTCGTTTCACCTGTATGTAACGGAATCTTTGAGTTTGATTTTTACCCACTTTAAAAGGTCAGAATAATTCGAAATTTTCACACTTGTCAAGGACCAATGACGATATAATAATTTTATTCCATTGTCTTGATCAAGATCCTCAGAATTAACTATTTCCCATTTCCAGATTTGGTGACAAAAAGATTAAGCTACAACTCTGAAGCGAAAACGCACATTGTTAATATATATATATATATAAATACAATAAACAAAAAAAATTCTTTATGTGAAAAAGAGGAGGATGCGTCAGCAATTTCTTACAATAAGAGAAACAATTGCCCTGTTTTTCAGAAAATGGAAAAAAAAGAGACTCGTGCATGTGAAAAAAATAACTCAGACATTAAAGTCTGTTTTTCTAAATTCTTTGTCGGATCTGGGGAATGAAACATCATTCATGGCTTCATTTTACCAAAACAGCTGAGAATTGATCCAGAGGTCACGGAAATTAAATAGTTTCTCACAAACTCTTCGATTCAGAATTAGACTTTTACATCTAATGCTGATGCACAAGTTTCAGAGAGAATATTGAGATCTTTTTAGTGAAAAATATTATTGACTTTTTACATCTTCTCTTCCGTATTAAATATTTCACATTTTGCTCTTACAGATTTCCCTCAGTTGGCTTACCCTACGTTTTGTAAACCAGGCCGTATCGAAGCACTGATAGGATGCCAATGGGTATTCCAGATTCTAAGAAATGACGCAATTTAAGATTAATTCATCAATGAATAGATGAATGTTTAAGAAACTAAAAAAAAAACACGCTTTTAATGTAGATCGAACTAAAAAGCGAAAAATAAATTATAGTCTAAAAAAACCAAGAAACACGCTTTTGTAGTTAATCGAACTAAAAAGTAAAAAAATAATTCTTAATATAAGAATAAAATGATGAACGAGAAATTAATGTCATTAGGGTAAGAGCGTGTAGTCCTATGTACTATTTTTTTTACACTAACTCTACATTTCGGAATAGAACTAGCAAGAAATTATAAGAATTGATAGTGAGAACCCCACGCTTTTACCCCAATGACATTAATTTTCTCGTTATAATCATTTTATTCTTTTATTAAGAATTATTTTTTACTTTTTTGTTCGATTGACCATAAAAGCGTGTTTCTTAGATTTTTTTAAACTATAATTTATTCCTTAACAGTATTCGAGATTGAAATAGACAGACAGAGAGAAAGAGAAAAATTCTATATTTTTTACATGGAAATCATTTTACAAAGAGCTATGTGTATACAATGTATTTTATCATTCTATTCTTTACTTCAGCGAAGGAATTTTTAATAACACTTTTCATCCGTTCTTTTTTTTTTTTTTTTTTTTGCATCACATAAAGTGTTTTCTTTTGTACATAAAAATAAATCGAGTCAGAGAAAATGGAATGAAGTCTTCTTTACAAAAGAAAATTTTTCTTTCCCTTTTTTTTACATTTGCTTAAAAATATACCTTTTGAAAATTAAATAAACAATTTTGAGTGTTTTAACCTTAGAATTATTTGGAGAACTTTGTGGTAACGTTCGGTTACCTCTTACATCCAAACCCTCTTGTCTACCTGTAAACCCGGCTAGATATGTAGGAGGAACTGAATAATCCACAGACATTATTTCCAATCTAATTTGATTTATTAATTCTTACTAACAATTATCAAACAGACACAATACAATTCTAATTAAGGTATATGAATTATAGTAGAGTGCAGAGGTGAGATTCTATAACACGGGGATACTACTACAGACCATCAACTGAATCTAAGATAGCTTAAATACGCTCAATTATAACTACGTCGCACGCTAATAACTAGCTTCTACTTAATCAAGTGAACTGTACCTGAACCTTTAATGCATCGGATCCTACACTGGAACTTTGCAGGCGCTCTCTTCGGCTTGATCAAATGACGATGGCTTGGCGCTCAGTAATATTTAATTAATTCCACTGCTTTTCAATCTTTAACTAACAACTAATTCTCAAACTTCCGTTAAACTCCTATTTGCACACATCTAACGTATCCACTTCAGCTTGTCAACAACAACGTGTCAACAAATCACTTCATCCCTTCCTTCCTTTCTTTCTTACTGCCAACTCGCGAAAACCGAATTTATATAACATACTTCATTTACATAAATCACGTTCGCTTACTCGTTGAAAGTTGGTTGAATTAAATATTTTGTTTAAAGAGATAAGTAGATATTGTTACGAATTTTGTATAAAATAATGTAAATAATTTGAATTTGGATGTGCAATGCCTTTATATTACTCTATATTTATTTCATGTTAAGATTGTAATATTCACAAGCAAGCCGTCCTACGTTATAATGGCAATTCAATGGGAACTTGGCAAAATATTGGCGATAGAGCCAAGTTGGCATCATTTTTGGCAACCATTGGCGACCAATTTGGCGAGTTCGGGACCCTCTGGATTCTTCTAGAAATTAGTAGAAAAATCCACTAATTTCACGATCTGTGGCGCGAGCGCATCTTTCCAGAAATTTCGGCCTCTGCTATAAATAGAGAGAGACGCGCCGCAACGGTCAGTCTAAAATCATGACAACCCATTAATTAAAGCACAAAACATTGTTTACTTATCCACATACTAAAGTTAATTTCGCATACAAGTCTTCTAAGTGGGAAATTCCCCTTAAGCCCCCATAACTCAACAAAAATACTTATTTTACACATTGAACCACAACACACGCTTCCGCTACTATCTTTTAAAACTAGGTCAGATGAAAAATAGCTGACGTCATTCTCCATTTTCGCGCGCCATCGATGTGCTTCTTCCTCCACCCCTCCCCCCTCCACGTTTTTGACCCGAAAGGGTTTAATTCGACGGCTTTTACCTCACTCATTTTGCCTCCCTCCGGGAGGCGTCACTCGTCTAATGGTTGTTCTATTTCACCCTATCTTCAGGGATACTGGGTATAAGCATCACTGCTGGAACCCGAACCATCTAATTTTCGTTTCGTTTCAACGGTCAGTCTGAATTTTAACCAGCGAGTAGTGAGCATTGTTTTGATTAGCGATTAGTAGACTTGCCTTGAACTTGATCAGCTCAGCTGTGCTTGTGAATAGTCATTTACATACGTGTATGCATGTTGTGTCTGAGTGCTGTTGAAGGTGTGAAATCCTTCTGTTATTTATTCTGTGAATTTTGCTGCTGAATCCTGTTATTTTCAAGGATTGATTTTCGACAATAAATACTCATCGCTCGCAAAGAACTGTCTTGTTGCTTACGACTGCTTTTGCATAAAATCCTCGAACCCCGATCTACGTAACAATATTAGTGGAGCGCGTATAGATCCGTCACAACTTTTTGATGCAGTCAACAATTACAGTATTCAAAAGACATTCATGATTGATTTGAAATACGAACTTTTTAGCTTGTTTTATTTATATTGAAC